>APFE030378347.1:83773-251330 GCA_000404065.3 Pinus taeda | reverse complement strand
ATTTTCCACCAGAGCCTTAAATTCTTTAAACCTATCAAAGACTTCAGATTTCTTCTTAAGGAAATATATCCATGTATTCCTTGAGAAGTCATCTATAAATGATACATAGTAAACAGACTTACCCAGTGATGGAGCTTTCATAGGTCCAAACACATCACTGTGCACAAGCTCTAATATCTGTTTCATCCTCTTACCACCAGAAGGGAAACTCACCCGATTCTGCTTCCCATATACGCAATTTTCACAGAAATCAAAATCCAGAGAGCTATTACTCATACCTTCTACCATACCTTTACCGTGAAGTATTCAAAGGCCCTTCTCTCCAATATGTCCAAGCCTTTGATGCCACAACATGGTCTTCTCTCGAGATACCACTAGATTTTCTGCTCCATTCTCACCTGTCAACAACAATGCTACCTTGCTGCTTGTACAGAGTTCCAATCCAAACTCCATGCATCAATACCAGTCCTCCTCGAACCATCTTACAGGTATCCTTCTCGAACACTGTCTTTACACCTACATCACCCAACTTTGTTACAGAAATCAGATTTCTGGCCAACGCAGGAATATGCAGAACACCCGGAAGGGTTCTAACTCTTCCACCTTGCAACTTCAACTTTACTTTTCGGTGACCAATGATTCTATCCTTCCTATCATCTCCTAAGAATACATCACCACCATCGTATTTCTCATACTCGCAGAACCACTCTCTATGGGGAGTGAAGTGAAAGGATGCACCTGAGTCAATTAACCATGCCTCATGATCTACATGGTACTTGAAAGAAGCCAAGTTACACATCCCCACCTTCATCTAAGGTGGTTTTCACCTCTGCAGAAGGAGCATCATCAGATCCCTTTCCTTTATCAGGAGCTTTAGATTTACACTCCCTTCTAAAGTGCCCTTCCTTTCCGCATTTCCTGCACACCACCTTTGTAGATTTTCCTGGAGATTTAGATCTCCCACTCGATGACTTATTTTTGTTTCTGTTCTAGGACCATCCTCGTATAGACAAGGCATCACCATTCTAGTTGTCCATATTTTTCCATCTCATCTCCTCCCTTAGCAAGGCTGAGACTATTTCATCAAACTGCAAAGCAGTTACATTGCTACCTATTGCAATAACCAGACTATCCCACGAATCTGGTAGAGAACGCAACAAACTGATGCACTTATCTTCATCTAAAATTTTAATATAAACAGATGATAATTGACTTACCATAGTATTAAACGCATTCAGATGCTCTGTCACCGAGTCTCCATCTTTCATCCTCAGGTTATACAACTTCTTCCACAGGAATAGTTTATTCACCAGAGACTTAGATTGGTACAAAGTCCCTAACTTCTCCCACAGAGCCTTCGTCGTAGCTTCCCCTGATACATTCAGCAATACTGAATCTGAGACACACAATCGTATTGTGCTCTTTGCCTTTCGATCCAACTTCTTCCATTCTTCATCGGTCACTCTTGTTGGTTTAGTACCCGGATCTACCATGATCCACTCATCTTTATCCACCAACAGATCCTCCATCTTGATTTTCCACAACTCATAACTCTGAACATTGAACTTCTCAATCTCTATCATTCTGCTGCTCACCATCTTCTTTCACCACCAGAATCGATCTTGTAGATCTCCCACTAAACAGGGTCTACCACAGGCCCGAGCGAAACCCCTCAGCAACAAAGGCGTCCCCTTGAAGCCAAAACAGCTCTGATACCAAATGTAGTTTTTAACCCCGGACAGAAATTACCTGCATATGAATTCTAAATCATAGGAAAAAATAAAAATACGAGAGCATAACACATAAAACACATATACACAGAGATTTCCCATTAGATCCCAAGACCAGGACTACTGGTTTGATTTTTTCATTATATTCCTTTCAATGTTACAATACATATTTATACATGTCGAAGCATCCAATACCATGGACCAAAAACCATCACGTCCAATACCATGAACTGAAAACCATCGCGTCCAAAAAACATGTGCCAAAATCATGCACAAAACCATAGGTGGGTCCGCCCAACCCAACATAGGGTCCAAAACCAAAATTTTCTGGGGCGCTGCCCCAGACCCCATATTACGGGTACCCCTCAAACCCCCTGTTAACTATGTGGAAAGAATATAACACAACCCAACAAAAATTTGCAACTAAGTTCAATGATTTAGTCAAGCTATGATAGATAGTAAACACAAAGTATAGGGTTATGACCTTATGGGGTTATTGAGCTACCACCAGGGCACTTAGGATGTTTGCAAGTCAAATGTTCAGTTCATAAACCAACCCAGAGATTGGCTGAAGCAACATTGATCTAGTTTGCACTTGCATAGCAAGTGCAGTTCGAAGGCTAGCTGGCTTAACTTTAGGCTCCATCTGTAGTTTATAAAGCAAACAAATAGAAACAAACAAACAAACTATTTGCTCCCCAGTGGGGTCGCCATTTTGTTTCCAGGAAAACTAGTGTTTCTATTTGATCTGCTAGTCCCACTAAGACGGGTAGCTATCTTAGAGACAAACAATTCAAAGAAACTTGTGTTTTCCTTTATGGATGATAGATAAGAGAGAAGCAGAGAGCACCAACCTCAATCTTTTGCTTGGCTCCTTGCTTGTTTCCCCTCTCCTTTGATAGAGCTTGCCACTCCTTTCTCACTTGTTCCGCTTCAAAGAACACCTGTAGAGTCAAAGCAACAAAATACCATCAAAGCATAGAGATCTATAATACCATAGACAATGCAGAATCAGAAGTACATTAACCATACAATTGCATTCACAAATATGAGATTTACAAGTACACAAGTATATGGAGGAAAACTCAAATAACTTTATTGATAGTAGAAGTAGAAGAGAGGATTACAACCTAACCGTCTGATCCAGCATCATCCTCCTAGCATGAAAGCCCTCTTCACCTCATGAAAAGCAATATCACCCAACAATACAATGTCTCAAAGAGAAACCAACAACACTTCCTTACAAATTACAAAATTCCAGCCTCTCGATATCTGGGATGAGGAATCCATTTATAGATATTTGCAGAGGGGTGAGTCAACTTCTCGATTTTTGATTAATGTCATTTCACTAATAGTTCTTGGTTCCACTTGGAGATTTCATGATCTCTTACTCATCCCTGGGTGAATTCAGAGAGGAAAGTGTCATATGAGAAGCTTCTAGAAGATTCTTTGGGTTTCCACTTAGCAAATTGTCTCTGCCATTTGTCTACTCTCACCCATCACACCCTACAGAAGGCTCTTTCAGTATGCATCATACCTTTCCAGTGTAACAGCCAGTATGCATCGCACCGTTAGCACTGAGCAGTCTGTATGGTCCAGTATTGACTAGTTCTGAGTAGTTTTTCAGGGAGAACTTCTGGGAAATGATGTAATTAGTTGACCTTGATCTTTTACTGTGTGGAACAACACTTTTAGGGGTTTAAGAGCCCTTGTTTTATTGACACATTTGATTGGGGTTGCAATGCCAAAATATGTATATAACATGTATCGTCCACTTTCACTTCTTGCCTCTATCATCCTCTAGTTCAACATGTTTCTCATGTCATGATTTGAGAGTGAAGGCTAAGCATGAGCATCTTGCTCAAGAATGAACCTTCCAAAATATTGTGACATCTTGTCACAAATAAAACCATTAAATCGGAAAACACATTATGCAAGAAATGAAAATCGAAAACCTCTTCTTTTTCTCCTTCAAAGAAACAATTGTCACATCATGGAACATCGCCATGTACTCTTGCATCTTGGTCTACAAACCATTTTAGTGTGTTGGTTGATGGTTTACTAAACAAGTCGACAAAACATCATCTTCAATAAACTAACTTGACTTGAAAGAAAAACATAAGCATGTACACAAATTAATGATTCTTTCCATAACAAAAAAGAATTTAACATCTCATGCAATAATACGTCAACATCTCCTTTTCATCTTTGGAGATAAAATCAACTCTTCCAAATTGATATGACACACATGTGACAACAGTTGACACAAGTTAAAACTCATGCATGTATCCAAACACAATGAAATTAGCAACAATTCCACTGTTTACACACACACAAACTCTCATATATGTCTATAATTATTCAACTCTCCCTCAAGTACAAACACAAGTACAATAAGCCCAAAAACATGTATGGGTTCATAATCTCTGAATTGACAAATTTGTTTCAAATGAAGTGATTAACATACTCAAGTTTCACATGCCTTCATGGAAAAAATATGCAACATCAAGAATGACAAATTTTCTGCAAATGAAGTGAGTAACATACTCAACTTTCACACACCTTCATGGTAAAAATATCCAACATCAAGAATGAGAAATTTACTGCAAATGAAGTGAGTAACATACTCAACTTTCACACACCTTCATGGTAAAAATATCCAACATCAAGAATGAAAAATTTACTGCAAATGAAGTGAGTAACATACTCAACTTTCACACACATTCATGGAAAAAATATGCAGCATCAAGAATGAAAAAATTGTTGCAAATGGAGTAACATACTCAAATTTCACACACCTTCATGGTGAGAATATGCAACATCAAGAATGACAAATTTGCTGCAAATGAAGTGAGTAGCACACTCAACATTCACACACCTTCATGACGAAAATATGCAACATCAAGAATGAAAAATTCGCTGCAAATGAAGTAACATGCTCAACCTTCACACACTTTCATGGAGAAAATATGCAACATCAAGAATTATTTCAAAAGAAATACATTCCCATGCAAACTTGAAACCACAAATTGCCTTCTTTGTTGCATTAAAGTGATTCAGACAAACCTCCACTTTCAACATCTTGCATCCTACAAGTTGCAACATACTTTCAATAGAAAAGTACTGCATCCATAAGCAAAGAAATGCATTCTTAGGCAAAGAATTTCATCTATCAACAAAAGGGATGCAAACCTTATTTGGATAGGAAATCAAACAACCTCTTACCAAACCATATCCATGGTGCTTCTTTCAGCTACACATCATCTTGTGAATCATCTTGACCCACATCAATTATGTTTTCTCCTTTTCCATTATTGCCAGAGTCTCTCTCCACCTTGTTTAAATGTTGTGGATGAGTTGTTGGATAGAAAGTCCAACATTTGCCTATGAGATGACCTTGCTTATACCAATGAGTGCAAAAATATTTCATCTTCTTTGCAACATGGTTTCCATTATCTAATGGACCTCTAGTTTTCACTTTTGTTTTGAAAATTTCCTATATGTGGCCATTTTCTTCCAATATCTCTAAATGTTATGGTTATTCAACCAAAAAGAGAACTTATAAATTCCCTCCAACAATTATGTCAAGATCTACCATGTTTATCATGATCAAAAGAAACTTGATGAATGGAAGATTTATACCTTGCACATTCACCTTTGTATCCTTCTTCAGGAGGTTAATTTGGTGGGGTAGTGGATCTATTTGGGATACCAAAAATGGTTTCAATGTACTTAGAGAATTAAACATCCTCTTATTTCCCCTTTCCACTAGTTTCATGCTTATGAGCATCTTCTTGCAAAGTGGTTATACAACTTTTTCATTCCTCATGAAAAAAAACTTCACAAGCTTGAGGTAATGAACATGTAATGAAATTCCCTCTTGAAAGACCTTCATGTGTCTCCTTAGCTTTGGATCATTCTCCATCATATTTTCCATAACCAAGACCCAAATACCTAGGCCTTTCCTCAACAACAATTGGCTCAACTATGCCTTGTGCATGTGTGCCTAACCCTTTACCTTCATAGCCCATTTTCATCAAAAATTGGACCCTATTCCCCTATTTTGTCTTTCAAAATCACCAAAACATTCATTTTGAGAGGAAATTGAAGATAAAGTTGAATTACATACCTTGTGTTCATGCACATACTTAGCTAGGGTTTCCTTGGCATCATAGAGTAAAATCTCTATCTCATGCATGTTTTCAAGAAACTCTTGCTTTCCCTCCTTCATGGCCATCAACTCCTCTTGAAGTATAGTGTTCTCCTTCCTATTTTCGATCATCTCTTCCACCATATCTCTCATGATGAAAAAAACTTGCAACATCTCTTCATCAAAGATTCTTTCTAAGGAAGAGTGACTAGAGACATCACTTGTTGAAGTTGCCATCACATAAAGTTTCATACTGTTAATTATCCTTGCATAAATCTCAAGAAATCAAGAAAATAAATATTTTCTCTTATACCAACTTGATCTCTAGTCGAATTTTAGTTTTTCTCTGATAATTTCAATTACAGATTTATAAACACATGCTTGTCTATTTCTTCCTGTGCAGGGTTCTCTTATGTTGTTTGTGATTGGAAACATCTAATTTTCATGTCAAGTTTAAAGTGAAATCATCAACAAAATAGCATGAAAGTAAAGTGATGAACAACATAAAGTAAATTAATAGTAAACCATCAAGAATGACACTCAACATAGTGTTTTCATAAAAGAGGTCACCCCTCTTGGGCTACATCTCCTTGGTCCAGCTTCCATGGCTTGGGCCTCTCTATTTGGTCAAAATGGAAAATATATAGTTTACAATGCTCTACAACTCCTAAAATTTGCTTCAATTGATTCCAAGCATCCCAAAACCCCTATGATGATCTCCAAACTCTGCAAATGGAGCACCATTGTTGTGGGCATGATCTCTTCCCTAGTGGCCCTCGACTTCATGAAACTTCAATGTGGAGAAATCACATACAGATGTGTCCTATTTCTTCTAAAATCTATTCCATCGTGTTCAGAAGGTTGATATAATCTAAGAACAAAATTTTCTCATCTCATTTGGTTGAAAATTTCTGAAGTTATGAGAGAAATGGTCATTCCCAAAACATATCCTCCAAATATGGAAAACTTCAATTAATCTCGCTGAAATTAGGGCAGTTCCAAGAATGAAAGAGTCTGCCAAAATGCCTGCAACTGCTAATCTGGGTTTAATTAATTATAAGTGGAGTCAATTAATGTTAAATTATAGATTAACTTATGGTTTAGTGCATAATTACCACGTGGTTCACTAATAGTAACCCCGACAGTTTGGAGGCGTGTTCACATGGCACATCATTAAATTGTTGTGGTTTATTGGAGCCGTTTGGATTAATTGTTTGGTGTAATTTCACCTAAGTTCACATGGTTTATGCTGAGAGTTAGCGGCTAGAGCAGAGGGGTTGGGTTCTAGCCCCAGCCCATGGTCCCGCTTGAAAGTGGTGACCAAGGCTAAGGCTAGGCCCCGACCCCAACCCCCAAACACCAAAACCATAACATTTAAATTAAAGTCACCGACCATATGGTTCAGAACTAACGTAATGGTGTGTTGGTAAGGCCCACGGCTAGTGGAGGGCAGGTCGCAGGGTCGAACCATGATGCCTCCAACAAAATTTTTATATACCACTGATCTGACCATTTGATTTGTGGGAGGGACACGTGGCAGCCTTTGGGTTTGCCACATGTTGCCTTCCCATTGGTTACACTTAACCGCAATTCCCCAATAGCAGGATGCCACTTGCCAACATATGATTCATCATCTGTATGGGGATATTTTGAGAATAAAATAGGGAATATTCCAATGAATATTCTCCTTGCTGACTGGGCTATACAGATGCCCAGTCCAATTTTTTTCAAAATTTTGCTTGTTTGGTGAAATAGTCAGTGAGCTCTAACTTCGTCATACGAACTTGGTTTTGAGTGAAACAAGTTGTGTTGGGATCACATCACCAAGATGGACAAAGTCCTTCAGTTTTCGAGAAATTCTAAGAACTTTTATTTTTTATCTATTTATTGCCCCTAATCCAGATTCCAATCAGCAGCTAGATGGACATACCAATAATATCAAGGAACAAGAAAAGGGGACACATGCATTGAACCATCAAGCAATACCAAGACCATCGAAGACCCTGTAAGACTATGCCATGTAGAGGATAAGACAGGCAGACCAAGGGTAGACTCATCACTCAACAACCTAACAAGTTGACATGGACACCATAGTTAGCCAATACATGGCACCAGTGTCATGTCGAGTTGTGTCATTGGTTGTCTCGGCCACATCACCATTATGGACCATATCCATTATAGCTTAATGGAATCTAAAGTGAAGCCCAATGGACACACACAAGAATTTGAAGATACATGTCAGTTGAAAAGTCATGGGAAACTGAATAGTCATGATGGTAGTCCAAGAGTCATAAGGGTCAAGAATCACCCTTGGCTATATATACTCATCCCATTGTATGAGCAAGGAGTTTTCACCTTGGTTCCTCCCACATAGGCTTGAGATACTGTAGTCTATTCTTTGAGGAGTGAGGAGTGGCTCCAATGTCCCACTACTAGGACTAGTGATTATGATGTACAAATGTGTCTCATGACTTTTTCTTAATTCAGAAGCATGTTTAAGGCCATTGCGTTTTCATGCATGTTTTAGTACTTTGATTGTTGAAGATGTGTTGTATTGTTTATCAATGTTTTCTCGTTGATGTGGACTAACCTGCAGGACATTAGAAAAACCATTCTTCTTTTCTTAGATGTAACGATTGTCACCTCCGTGTGGACTAATCTACTGGATGGTGTGCATGGTTTCCCTTGAAATTTTGCTTTAATGACTATTGAATCCATTGTGGACTACTCTGTTGGATGTTGGTTATACCCTTGTTGTTTCACATGTGTCCCTCCCTGGGTGGTACTACTACCTCTCATCTAGAGGCTTACTCTTACCCTTTCCTTTATAGTAAGAGATTCCAAACACAAGTTACATTACGCACTCTCGAGGCATACTCACCTCAATTTTTGAAGATACAAGAATAAAATTCTCATGTGATGAACAACAATTGATAAATAAAAACTTGAAAATAATGGCAGTTGGGCCATCATACCAGATGGGACTCCTACACCAAAGAGGGTGAGGTCTACCTGGGACATCATATTGGGGAGATCCCCTTTGTTGGCGGGTCAAACACCATCAACAAAATGGCGCTAGAAGGAGGGCCATATGACAGATTGTGCTTGTAGAGTTTGGTTTGAATATCTTATTTAAAAATGGGTCTTCTTGACATCATAATTTTGGGATGTCTTTCTACAAAGTTCGAATGTACCATCCCCACAGAAGTTATCCATGACCTGTCCAAGTTAAATTTCAGTGGTGAGGGTGAACTATCTTTTTGTGTGCATGTGCACCAAGTTATAAAAAATTTCCTTCACCATAAGATAGAGAAGAAGATGTTTGGACTGTACTACTCACCCTCACATTTGAATGTCATGCTCAATGTTGGTGTTACACATTACAATTTGCCTCTATCGATTCATTTGGTTGGCTTTCCGAAATGAGTATTAAAACATTCGATGAGTCTAGCCACTAGGATTTACATGAAAAAAATATTTCATTTAAGTATGGAGCCTCAAGAATCTGTTTCAGACTTTGATGATCACTTACTCCACATTTTTTATGAAATTCTTGAAGAGCTTGTGAACTTTGACTTCTTAAGAGAAGATTTTAAACGCTTTGTTCATAGTTATCAATATGGTGAAGCTCCTGATTTCCCTTCCTTGCCAACTATTGAAAATCATGAGGCACCTCTGATTGGAGAGGAGGATCCCAACACCCCATTTGTTCCTTGTCCTCCTCCTTTCCTCCTTTGATGTGGGTGCCCCTTGCAGTGATTGCAAAGTTGAGAAACCTTTGCAACATTTCCCCAGCCTATCTTCTCATCTAGCTACCACTTCTATGGAGGAAGTTCTAGAATGGCTTAGGAAGCCTATAATGAAGATTCACTCCTCCATTCCACAAGAGGATGTCACTATTCATAACTCAAGTCTCGAATCTGATCTGCATCTTTTCCATCCTCCATCATCTACAAGCCATGACTCTTGTACCATGACTCGCTTCATCAATCCACTTTGCCAGTCATTTTTTTGCATTCTCTTGATTCTCAAGCTACCAAATCAAATTGCAATCAAGCGCAAGGCAGTCACATTACATAGGTAGAGGAGAAAAAAGGTGAGGATACTCTCAACCTTCCTTCTCTATTTAAAAATTGTGCGCATCATAACAATGAGCATCCATTCTTGAATGAGTATCAATCTGCTAATCTCACTGGAACATCCTGTATAATTAATTATTTCGATCAACCCCTAATCTTGGGTAGTCATTACTCCCATACTTCCATATGTTGTGAAAAATTCCCAAGCACATCATGTGATCTTTCATTTTCTCATGAAGACTCTAAATCGGATCTAGAATGTGCTCTGGTCAAAGAAGACATTCATATCGAAACTTCCTCTTCACCTCACTTTCTCATGTGTCCTACCATTTTGAATGCATCCACATGGGTTAGAGATACTCCATGCTCTCTTGCTTCTTCATATAATGAGATATCTCCTCCATTAACACAAGGAAGTGAGGTTATCTGTGATAAAGTTGAAAACAATATAATCATATAGTGTACATTCCATTTCCTATCATATCTTCTCTTGCATGAAGAAAACTCTTCAATTCAGCCTGCTGAAGCTAAAAAATCTAGTGAAACCTGTGACAAAGATGGCTACCATCCCAGGAACAATTTTGAAATCAACAACAGTATCCATCCTTAATCCACACATGATCTGGTTCAAGCTTCAAAATATGATTCTACAATTCTAGAAAGTTTTAGGACATACCAGGGAGTTGAGACACTTCAACATCTATTGATGGTTATGTCAGGACCTCGTGACTCTGGTAAGCCCCCTAAACTAGATCAGATATGGTTTATCATGCACAATCTGCCTATCTACATGGTTTCATTCGGTGTGGATCCCCATGTAAAAGATGTTTGGTATTCTTTGTGATATTTCAGATTTTCAAAATTTTACTTATGATAGAATCCACGAATCTGTTACAGCACATCAATCTTCATACACATCTCTTATGTCAAACTTGGGTTGGGAATGCTTGTCTCTCATAAAACCATGGAATTGTGAAGTTGATCATCTCAAAGAATCTCTTTGCCCACAATCATACTTATCGAATTTTCCTCTTCATGATCAACTCTTCAGCCTTCTTACGATCCTTCCACTACAAATTTGACCTCTCATCACACCATAAATCTCCCTGGGTGGTGATGAGTGCACAAGCTATCACACGGATCAATTTCCTCATCATTCATTATGCCCCAATTAGTTTCACGCATTCACGCAGTTGGCATACTTTTTAAATTCATGTGATGACCATGATGCCTACACAATTTTTCACTAGTTGCAGGAAGGTGGTCCATCATGCCTAGCTCACAGTGAAGTTAGTTCCATTGCTCAGAGTGTTCACAATATTGTTCAAATGGATTTTTCTTTGTTCATTTCAAACTTGGAAGCTAGTGTTTCAACGAGCTCATCTAATCATTCCTCTATCTCGGGTGACTATCATTTTCCCAACAACACATCTGATTATAGTTGCTCAGTGCTCTCTAATATTCATTGTTTAGAATCTTTCTCCTCATAACTCTGTAAAGTAGGTTAGGCACTTTAGCATGTGTTGATGGTTATGGCATGTCCTCATTGTCTTGGCATGAATGTGGAGAATGATCAAATCTATTTTTCCTTACAAGATTCCCATCCTGATCCTGTATGTCAAATCAAGAATTCACCCTTTCATAGATCATGAGGCTTTCTAAATAGCCATTATGAATTACATGACCCAAACATTGAATGGATGGAACAATCTTACTTGGCAAGCCATGTTGCACGGAACAAGTTTCAATCCTTCCTCGCGCTTGCTAAGAAGCTCGATGCGGATAATGACACACTCATAAGAATCTTATGAGGTTCATCTGGAAATGGTATCCATCATAGAGGTAAGCATGTGTATTAGGCAATTGTGATGCATATTTCTGCCGACAAGCAAGACCTTCATTTTTGTGTGCAAGCTTTTCATGTTTGTGTATTTTCTGTTGCACAATGGTTTTTATCTACTTTAATTATTTTTATCTTTTTAGATGCATGTAGGGAGAAACTATGGTGGCTTCACTGGAAATTCCATTTCATGTAACCCCAACCATTTATCTGTTATGATAGTAGTATGATTGGTTGCATCTTAGTTTTCATTTCCTTACACTTGTTTTGCACCTGTAATCCATCATTGCTTTCTTATTCTAGTTTTACTTCTTGTTTTCTTTGACCATTTCTTTCTTATCTTCTAGTTGTTGTTTAGTACTCCTTTCCTCTCATATTTTCTTACCTTCATTTTGAGTTTTCCATTTGTTTTTGTTAGTTAATTAAGTGCTTTCCCACACTATGTTCTAGCTTCTGAATGTGTATGTGGCTAAATTTTAAAGAGCATTGTGACACTGCAAAGCTCGGCCAATACCATGTTCGTCTTCTTTGTGCTTGGTTGTAACTTCTAGCTGACGAGCTCTCGACAGAAAATAGAATCCATATGTAAGGAAAGTTTTGGTCTAACCATGAACTTGTGTCTAGTCTAGAAAACCTCATGCCTATACTCAGTTTTCTACTCTGTGTGTTCAAGCTTATCCAACTAGTAGAAATAGAGAAGGGGAAATATGAAAGAGTAAGCCTAAATTAGATGTCTTTATATGCTTCTCTGAAGGAACAATCTCTCCTACTCATAATAAGTTTGGATCTCTCTTCTTCCCCAAAAATAAATAAGTGCCTATGCACAATTGTCTTTCAATAATAACAAAGGCAAAAGAAGAGAAAGGCTTCCTGTGTAGAGAGGTGAAGCAAGCAACTCCACCGAGGTATTGTCTAGGCTAGCTAGAAATGGAGCAATGCTTGTGCTCTTATGTGACTCCATTGGGGTAGTGTCTAGGCATGCTAGTAGTGGAGCAACACGAGAGATGAGAAACTTTACTATGAAAATCTTAAGCTCGCAAGAAAAATTACCCTTCCTGATTTGAAAGACTGTGATCTGGCAAAATTTTGTGTTGTGTTCAACTAATTTGGTACAAGGTGAACCATGTCTATCCACGGGGTAATTGGGGAATACGAAGTGATCTGCACAATGAATTAATACTCCCCGAAGGGCGAAGGCCCCACACTGAAAATGAACCAAAACAAAGAGGTTGTTATTCATCTCGTGTTCCATCAAGTGTTGTACCAACTGTAACACCCTCCAAAATTTTGGCTTGCATCAAACTTTTGGAGCCTTCTTTGGCTTTTTTACTTTGATGGCTACAAACAATCGAGCTCACCCCTTGATTTCTTGTTAAGTATTTTTCACCTTTTTCTTATTTGACCAACGGTCATCTTTCAGTGTGTTGATTGATTTTTCATGCTTTTGATCTTGTTCTAGTGAGTTTGAAGGTTTTTCTTTTTTTGTTTGGGTTGTCTTCACTATGTGAACACTCATCACACTCACACAAAAAGTTATAATAAATATCATATCAAGTGTTGTCACAATCGTCATAAGATTTATCACAAGTGTCGTGGTTGTCACTCTCAACTCTAAGACAGTCTCACTGAGGGAATGATTTACCTTGTTGTCTTGGTGGTCTATGTTGTCTCGTCTTCAAAGTTTTCTCAGAATGTAAAGCCAGTGCAAGTTCAATTTCTTTCAACACTTTAACCATTTTCCTAAAAATCTATCCAAACAGACAATCCTCTTCCACCAGACCCTGACTGATATGGATTGTGCAGTCTCTACCCTCAGTGACCCTGCTCTGTTGCCCAGAACTGTGCAGTGCTTGAGGTTGTCCTCTTGGTCCATTGCACTATGCAATCCTGGAGATAAGTAGCATATATTCCTCCTAGAATTGCATAGAGACTGCCTCCACAACCAAATTGAACTGCACATTTATCAAGCACAGTCCTCAACCCTCCTTTTTGTCTTTTAGAAGCTTTCACTGCTCTATGACCTGGGGCTGCAATGTTCCCTAAAATTACGTAGACATGCCAAGATGGTCATCTATTCTATTTCTCTACACTATTCCCAAAAATTGTGCGGAGCTGCCCAGATCACCGATGTTTCCTTTCTCTGCCTACCTCCAGAAATTGTGCAAACATGTTTCATAGTTCCCCTCCTTCCTTTCCTACATTGTTCCTAAAAATTACGCATTCATGACCATCAGTCCCTCTACAACCTTGTTATGTCTTCCCTTTGGAAGTTGCATAGAAATAGCCACCAGTC
Organism: Pinus taeda; assembly: GCA_000404065.3. Classification (NCBI taxonomy): domain Eukaryota; kingdom Viridiplantae; phylum Streptophyta; class Pinopsida; order Pinales; family Pinaceae; genus Pinus; species Pinus taeda. Next base: position 237,238 of record APFE030378347.1, on the reverse strand, counting down.
CTTTTGCAACCTACTTTGTCTTCCCTCTAAAAACTATGCAGAATTTGCCTCCCTAAGGGTCCCACCTTGCATTTGACACTCGTGACTCACACTGCAGAATCCTGCCTCCTACTCATCACTGTGCAATTTTTCATGGTAGTTCTAGTTTTCTTCCTATAATTCCACATTCCAACCTGAGTTGGACCTTGCACTGTCTCAATGAGTTTTCCTCCCTTTCTGTTACCGAGAACATGAGAAAAATGCATCATGCTAGACTATGAGGTTTAGAATTTGATGTCATGCCATCATGAGTGAATTTCAGGAACAGGTACACTGGTAGATCATGGTGAGACAACGAACGGGATGAAGGAGCACACATGCTAGAATACTTGCAACTCAATGAACGTACGAAGCATATAAAGCAACAAGCAAAGGGAACACATGCATTCAACCATCAAGCAAGACCAAGACCAACAAAGACCCCACAACACTATGCCATGTAGAGGAGAAGACAAAGCACACTAGGAGTACACCCGTCACTTAGTAGTGTAGTAGCTTGACATCAACACCACAATCAACCAGTACATGTCAGCTGTGTCATTTCTAGTTGTGTCATGAGTTGTCTCAACACATCACCATTATGGGCCATATCTGTTGTGGCTTAATGTAATGTAAAGTGAATTCCAATGGATGCACAGAAGAAGTCGAAGAGTCATGTCAGTTGAAAAGTCATGGTAAGTTGAATAGTCATGAGGGTAGTCCAAGAGTCATAAGGGTTGAGCATGACCCTTGGCTATATATACCCCTCTCTCTGTATTAGCAAGGAATTTTTACCTTGGCTCCTCCAACATAACATTGAGAGTCTGTAGTCTATTCTTTGAGGAGAGAGAAGTGGCTCGAACGTCCCACTACTAGGACTAGTGATGCATGGTGTACATATGTGTCTTGGGACTTTTTCTTAATTTAGAAGCTTGTTTCAGGCTAGCATGTTTTCACACATTTTTCGTAGATATTTGTAAGACTACTCTTTAAACATTTGTAATGCATGTTTTCTTAACTGCAACTAAGATAGTTAAACTACTTTGGTTATTTTAGTACCTACGTTGTTGAAGATGTGTTTTATTGTTTACCACTGATGTCTTATTCACGTGGACTATTCCACAGGACATTAGATGGACCATTCTTGTTTTCTTGGTTATACAGACCGTCGCCTCTATGTGGACTACTCAGCTACATGGTGTACATGTTTTCCCTTGCAGTTTCATTTTAACGATTGACACATCCACTATGGACTACTCCACTGGAAGATGGTCAAACCCTTGTTGTTTCATGTGTGTCTCTCCCTGGGTGGTACTACTACATCGCATCTAGAGGCTCACTTTTACTCTCTCCCTTATAGTAAGAGAACCCTAAAACAACTTACATTACAAACTCACTAGGCATACTCACCTTGTTTTTTGATGATACAAGCATAACACTCTTATGTCCTGAAAAAAAGAGCTAATGCAAATCTCTGAGATAATGGCAACTGAGCCATCGTACTGAATGGGACTCCTACACGAAATGGTGTGAGGTCTAGTTGGGACATCATATTGTGTACATTGCCTTTGTTGGTAGGTCCAACACCATCAGCAATCTCTTGTGATGAATCTACCAATGGAATATCCACATTATTTTACAGATTAAAACCACTCATCATGGAAAACACCTTGAATTAGGCATACCTCTAGACAGTCAGTTCGAGTATAATACAAATATTATTGAGTAATCATATTTTGGGATTTTTTAATGAAACTAATGTAAATATATTACTAAATTAAAAATATATATACAATGTGGTTGGTTCCATGTGTTGATCTTTCAAGCATCCTCTAATGTGAGAATTACTCCTTATGATTTCTCATAGATCAATGTTTTCTTTCATTCATATTCATCATAAAGTAGCTATACAAAATATCTCAATAGTAAATTAAAATGCCAGTAGGATCATAAAGAGACAACAAAAAAAGAACACAAAATGTTTACCTTGGTAAAACCCACATGTCGGGGAACCCAACAACCTTTCCTTACAAATATTATTATGTTCAACAAGAGACACACCTAGATATTTTACTCATTTACAATGTTAAATTAACTAGCAAAGGGACTTGGTCAAACCTGGACCAACAACCTCCTTGTAAAGTGATAAGTCTACCTGCTAAATTTGGTTTGGTTAGGTCTGTTGATGCCTTGATATGTCTCATAAAATTTAGTCTATCATAGAGATAACAATATTGTTCAAACTTTGCTCATCCTATTTATAAATCACTTCATTATACCTCATATACAATTTGGTCTAATTTATAATTTCTTCAAGAGACTTCAATCTAGTTACAACTTGTTTTACAACCTTCCTTCCTTCTTCCTTCATTTGAACATAAGTCTAGGAGTGATTTGATGCCTAAATATATGTAATTCTATTTCAAAATATATATTAATTATGCCCAAGAGGAGGAGGTCAAGTGGCATATAAATAGTGTTTTTGGAGGCCGAATAGGTACCCTTCTAATTGGTCCAACTTGACTAGGAGAAGGACCCACTTTTCTTGTTTGGAGCCAAAAATTTTATTTTTTAAGAAATCAAATTTTCTCTTTTCGATGCACATAAGGAACATATATTAAAGATTTTCTTTAGACACTAGCTTGAATAACATGCCTTATATTTATGATTATAAATACATCAAAATTTAAAATATTAGTTATGAAGACTGACCAAAGATACAAAAATTCAACACTCCTTATTAGCTAGGGAGCTACTTAATAATGACTATCTAAATGTTCTTGTGTTGATTTTTTTTTTTAAGAAAAGCTTATAACAATTTAGCATTATCATCAACAAGCTACCATAATTTTATTCAATACATATGACCTATGTTGTATCCTCACCATAATATTGGTCGGTACTTCGGACACATGGTACACCTTTAGAATCAACTAGTAACCATGATTCTATTTGGAGTATCTGACCCATGGTATACTGATTACTCTTCGTTCACCATCATCCTCATTAGTTTGTTTGACTCATTGTGAGACCACAGAGACACACTCAATTCATTTTGGTGATCTAGTCCTAAATCCAAAGGCCTCATTCTAGGACATGAGGTTAAAAGATCTCATTCAACCTATCTAGAGAGTAATATAATCCTGATGCTAGAAGGAATTGACTCGACTAAGTGATCCTAGGCCTCTAAGCTCATTCTTCCTAATCTAGTCAACATAATAGACATGGGGAAAATGATTGTCCTCTTGTTGACAGTGCTATATTTTACCAACATTGTAAGTGGATCTCCCCGATGTGAAGTCCCAATTATACCTCACATCATTTGGTGTAGGAGTCCCATTCAGTCATATGGCCTACCAATTGTTGAATTGGCTTTTCAAGAAGTACCTTCGTAACAATAGGACATAAGAAAATACAATGTCTCTTTGGTGTAGAAAGAATGTGAGCTTTGTGAGACACTCAATGTAAGGTGTATAAGGAAAACTTCCATAGCTGGACAGATAAATAAGCCACTAGTTAGAAAAGTAAGAGTACTATCCTAAATGGGGACCTGGGAATAAAGATAGTGACTTGTTGGGTACTTGTCGATTAGTCCACAAAGTAAACAACAATTGTTAAATTATAATAACATCCATTCAATAACAACCACAACTAAGCAACAAAATATTTCATTAATGTAGCATGTAAATAAAGCAACATATATCGTACACATAACAGTAATAGTCTAAATATATACATGATACATTTATGAAGAAATATCGGCTCATTGTGCTTCTGATAATAAGTGAGAGATCCCAAGTACAATGTTACATGAGTGAATCACTGCATCCAATAGTGGAACATGAAGACACTTTCTTCTCCAAAGAATAATCTATGTCCTATGTATTAGAAGAGAAGCCAAGGCTAGGCCTCCCAAAAAATCCACCTGCTTGAGTTATGAATAGATATTTATTAAAAGTGCAATGAATCTTCAGCTTCTCATGAATCATTGACTTCTATGGATATTCATATTCTAATATGACTCATTTCATTCCAATGTATGGCCATTGATATTGCACTTGTCTCCCTTGGACTTCATTACACAACATTTATTAAATAATACAATGTACACATGAGAAAGTGGCCTAATAAGACAAAATTGATAAAACAAAAAAATCATCAAATGAATAGATAATTTCTTCTTCATGGAGTTAACTTGTGATATAAGTGTGCCATGCTCTGAAATAATTTATGATCTCTTCTATCCTATCTGGAAACTCCCCTTTGTAGTGCATCTTCACCTCCAATGATTCTGACATTATGTTCTTGGAGATCGTATGTACATTATTGCACAACCATGAAAGATTCATGTGTGATTTGACTGGTGCAAAGGCATACTACTGAATAATGTCCTTAGTGACCTCCAAGCCTTCTTGTTCAATTTCTTGTTTTATTTATTTAATGTATTCCTTGATCTCCTGAAATATGACCTCCCTACCTATGATTGCTTCAATGGTTTTGATGGTCGGCATACTGTAATTTTATGTTAGAGAATCAAACACATTACGTAGCTGGTCATATCCAGTTGCAGTATTAACAAACTTTGCTCCAAGACGAGAATGATTTGGTGGGCGGAGTCTCAACTGAACTCTAACTATCTCAATAGAGAATTTTCCTTTCTTTTCCAAATTCTATGGAGCATCTATGTTTGGTGTGTGTTGTATAAATTCCATGACTAGTCACACATGGGGGAAGAAATAACCCCCCTCTTCATTGCATCAAGAAAAGCAGGGCAATCACAAGTGGGGAACATCCCTCCTTGTCGGGGGGTTTCAAGGAAGTGGTAACCCCACCCAACATGGGGTCCAAGGCAATGCTCTCGTAAATTTATTTTGGACCCTATCTTAGGTGGGTGGACCTAGCTATGATTTTGTGCATGGGTTTTGCACGTGATTTTGGGCATGATGGTTTTTTTCCCATGATGTTTTGTAGATCCAATCAAGGGAGCTATGATTATGTTCTAATCCATGGTCAATGAATTGTGGTTTATGAATTATTCAAAATGTAAATATATGTATCGCAACATCGAATGGAAGATAATGAAAAGTTCATCTAGTAGTCCGGTTTTGGGTTCCAGGGGAAATCTCAGTTTATTTGTTTTATATTCTAGTCATTTTTTATTTTATGTTTTTTAGAATTATTTTGCAGGTAATTTATGGACATGCTTAAACCTACATTTGGTATCGGAGTTGTTTCGACTTCAAGGGACCACCTTTATTTCTAAGGGGTTTTCTCAGCCTTGTGGTCGACCCTTTTCAGTGGGAGATATGCGATATTGATTCTTGTGTTGAAAGAAGATGGTGAACAATGAAAATATAGAGATCAATAAATTTAATGATCGAAGTTTTGATTTGTGGAAACACAAGATGGAGGATCTGTTGGAGGATAAAGCTTAGTGATTCGTGGTAGATCTAGTACTAAACCAACGATAATGTCATATGAATACTGGGTGAATTTGGATCAGAAATGAGAGAGCACAATATAGTTGTGTATCATAGATTCATTATTGTTGAATGTATTAGGGGAAGCTACGATGAAGGATTTTGGGGAAAGTTAGGGAATTTGTACCAATCTAAATGTCTGGTGAACAAATGGTTCCTATAGAAAAGGATATATAACCTTAGGATGAAGGACAAAGACTCAGTGTCATAGAATTTGAATGTCTTTAATACTATGGTAATCCAACTGCTATATGTTGATATTAAAATTCCATATGAAGATAAGTGCATTAGTTTCTTGTGTTGTCTACTAGATTCATGGGATAGTCTCATTGTTGCAATAGGTAGCATTACAACTACCTTGAATTCTGATGAAATAGTCTCATCCTTTTTTTCAGAGGAGAGGAGATGAAAAAATATGGAAGGATAGAATTAATATTCCTTTCTTGTACGAGGGTGGCCTAAGAACAGAAAAAAAAAAAATAATTCCTCAAGTACGAGATGTAAATCTAGAGGGAGATATAAATATCTAGGAAAACTTGTAAAGGTGTGTTGGAAATGTGGAAAGAAAGGGCACTTCAAAAAGGACTATAGATCTAAAGATCTTAAGAAAGGAAATGGATGTGATGATGCTCCTTCTAAAGAGGAAAAAACCACTTCAGATGAAGGTGGGGATGTGTACTTGGCTTCTTCTTCAAGTATACATGTAGATCATGAGGCATGGTTGATTAACTCAGGTACATCCTTTCACTTCACTCCCCATAGGGAGTGTTCTATGAGTATGAGAAATATGATGGTTGTGATGTGTTATTATGGTATGATAGGAAGACTAGAATCATCAGACGTAAAAAAATATAAGCTGAAGTTGCAAGGTGGAAGGATTAGAAAACTTCAGGGTGTTTTGAATATTCCTGTATTGGTAAGAAACTTGATTTTTGTAAGCAAGCTGGATGATGCAGGTGTAAAAAAAGTGTTCGAGAAATATACCTATAAGATGGTTTAGGGAGAACTCTTATTTATGTGGGAAGTTCGTATTGGAACATTGTACAATCTTCTGGGTAGTATTATTATAGATGGGTGCAATAGTTATGTCGTTCCTGAAACTGGAGCAAAAAATCTAGTTGTATCTGGAGAAAAGACCATGCTATGGCATCAAAGGCATGGACATATTGGAGAAGGGCCTTCGAATGCTTCACAGTAATGGTATGATATAAGGTATGTCTAATTTCTCTATGGATTTCAATTTCTATGAACATTGTGGATATGGGAAGAATAATCAGGTGAGTTTCGCCTCCACTACGAAGAGGGTGAAAGGGATATTAGAGATCTTGGCTAGTGATATGTTTGGACCTCTGGCGGTTCCATCATTGGGTAATTTTGCGTACTATTTATCATTTATAGATGACTTCTCAAGGAATATATGGACATATTTCCTCAGGAATAAATCTAAAGTCTTTGACGTGATTAAAGAACTTAAGGCTCTAGGGGAAAACCAGATAGGGAAGAAGATAAAGGTATTGAGAATAGGTAATGATGGGAAGTTTTGGAAGAAGTAATTTTAAGAGTTTAGTAAGAAGTGTGGTATAGCATAGAAGAAGACTGCTGCATGCACACCCTAGGAAAATGGACTTGGAGAAAGAATGAACATGATGTTGATGGAAAATGTAAGAAGCATGCTCATCGGTGTCGGGTTAGGATAGGACTTATTGGAAGAGTCGATGGAGACCATATGTTACCTGGTAAATAGATCACCTTCATCAATGTTAGATGATAATACTCCACATGAGGTATGGATTGGTAAGAAACCCTCTCTTTCACATTTGAGGGTATTTGGTTGTGATGGAAATGTAAATGTTCCAAAGGTGAAAAGAACCAAGTTGGGTAGTAAATTTGAAAGGTGCATATTTATTGGGTATAAGAATGGTTTAAAAGGTTATACGCTTTGGAACCCAGAAACAAGGAAGGTTTTGTATAGTCGATATGTCGTGTTTAGAGAGGTCAAATATTTTATTAAACATGAAATCCTACCAAAGGAACCTGAGAAGGTAGACTTTGAGCTAAAGGAGGAAGAATCAAACTCTACAATAAAACATGAATTATAAGATGAAAAGCCACAAACTCTAACTATGAGAAGATCAGTTTGATGAATAAGGAAGCTAGGAAGGTATAGTCCATCTACTTTTTTTTCAAAATTTTCTCTCTATTGCTTATGATGATCCCAGAACTATTAGGGAGCCAGTAGATTCAGAGCATGGAAAATGCAAGAAATAGGCCATGGTTGATGAAATGGCACTTTGGAGAAAATTGATTTTTGGGATATGGGGGAGTTATTGGCTGGAAGGAACCCAATTGGAAGAAAATGGCTGTTTAAGAAGAAGATGAAAGCATAAGGAAAGCTGGAATAATACAAAGCTTGGTTGGTAGTAAAAGGTTATTCCCAGGTGTTGATAATGGATTTTGGTGATATTGTTTCTCCTGTTGCCAAGGTAGCTTCTATTATATTAGTTTTATATGTTGCTTCTACTTTTAATATTGAGGTAGAACATATGGATCTGAAGACAAAATTTCTTCATGGGATCCGGAAGAAGAGATCTACATGAAGAAACTTAAAGGATTTGCAGTGAAGGGAAAGAAAGAACTAGTATGTCAGTTAAAAAATTCTTTGTATGGGTTAAAAGAGTCACCAAGGATGTGGTATCAAAAATTGGATACATATATATGGGGACTTGGCTTCACCAGAAGCAAAGCAGATCATTGTGTGCATTTTAAATTAAATGGTGACCATGTTATTTATCTTGTCTTGTATGTGGATGATATGTTGCTGATTGGAAATGACAAAGAAATTATCCACATTTTGAAGACCCAGTTGTCCTTCAAATTCAACATGAAGAATCTTGGTACTAAAAATTATATTTTGGGAATGGAAGTTAAACGAAATTGAGGAAAGAGGAAGCTTTAGTTAAACAAGAGGAAGCATGTCCAAACAATAATGTAGAGGTTTAATATGAAAGACATGTCTCATGTGTCCATATGCAAGTGTAGTCGGTACCCTGATGTATGCAATGATGTGTACTAGACCAGACATTGCACATGCAATGTGAGTATTGAGCAAGTTTATGTCTAAACCAGGAAAGGAGCATTGGACAATAGTGGAGTAGGTTTTCAGGTATTTGTGTGGAACTAGTCATTATTTTTTGTGCTACCAAGGAAGACCATGTTTGGATAAAGTTTTGGACATCCATGAGTTTGTTGATGCAGACTGGGTTGGAGATCTGGACTAGGGAAGATCTATAGGTGGGTATGCGTTTAACATATTTGGAGGTGTATTCATTTGGATGATAAAGAGATAGTCTATAGTGGAACTTTCAACTATAGAGGTAGAATACATCGCAGCCATTCATGCAAGAAAGGAATTAGTTTGGTTGCAGAGATTGTGTTCAAGTATGGGGTTAGTACAACGAACCATAAGGATAGACTGTGATATCCAAACTGAAATTTTCTTGGCAAAGAACCCTGCTTATGATTCAAATAAAATGCACATTGATGTTCAGTATCACTTTGTGAGGGATATGGTTGAGGACAAAATGGTGTTTCTAGTAAAGTAGGGCATTTTGAAGAATGTTGAAGATGCATTGATGAATTTTGTGAGCACTAATAAAAAAAAATTGTGTAGAGAAATAATGGGTGTTGTAGGCTCTGACCAATGAAAAAGCTCTCCAATGACCTCCTCTATGGAAAAGAAAGAAAAAAGTGGGAGAATGTTGGGTGTGTGTTATATTCTTTCCACAACTAGTCACAATCAATGGAGGGTCACAGGGGGGCGTAAGCCCTCCTGTTCTTTGTGTCATGGAGAGTAAGGGGACCGCAACCCCCCTTATCAAGGGGTTTCAATGGGGAAGTAAGCCCCCTAGATGGGGTATGGGGTAACACCCCAAGAAATTTTTTTTGGACCATATATTAGGCGGGAAGATCTACCTATGGTTTTTTGCATGCATTTTACACAAGGTTTTGGGCATAATGGTTTTTTTCCCATGTTATTTTGTAGATCCAGCCAATGGAACTATGGTTATGTTCTAATATAGGGTTAAAGGATTGAGGTTTATGAATGCTTAGACACACACACACACACATCACACATATATATATATATATATATATATATATATATTATGACAATTAAAGGAACATAATGAAAAATCAATCTGGTAGTCTTGGTTTTGGGATCTAGGGGAAATATCTGTGGATTTATTTTATATTCTCACCATTGCTTATTTTATGTTTTTTAGAATTCATCTCCAGTTAATTTCTATATAGGGTTAAAACCTACAATTTGGGTATTTGGCAGCCCACACCTCGATCTGATCAATTGATATGTTTGTTACCTTTAGGAGTTTCACCACTTCCTCTACATTCTTTTGAATGCCAATGAGAGGAACATGAGCTGCTATATAAGTATCATATCATCACATATTCATGCCATGGTGTCTTGCATTAGTCCTAATTCATCTATCATGGTTTAGTTCCATTCTACAGAATTGGAGTTATTTGATAACAATTGTTGGTTCTCTACTACAATATGCTCTACCTATTGTAGAAAATGAAACATTTGCTTCTATAACTTCCCTCATATTTCTTCTAGTGTTGGATGTAGTCAGCTTTTATGTCACCACTAAGATTGGGTTCTGAGGATCATTGGGAAAGTACCTATTCCCTTGGTGCAGGATCCTATTCTTTAGTTGAGCAAAGGTTACACTGCAAACATTTGTGACTTTGCCTGATGGTGGAGGTGTAATCCCCATCTCCTAAAATGGAATATGTCCTCTTGTGAGTGGTTGTTCACCTAGAGTGTTGGGCTCATCACCATTGGGTTGAATGTTGTCATCTTCCTCATACTGTTCCTCCTCCATTTCAAGCGTCAATTGTCCTTCTTCTAGATTCTGTGTTGCTTCCTCCTCTAGAGACTGAACTTGTTGTTATTCTTATATATGTCTCCTCTCTTCTGCTTCTACCAGTTTCTTCTCAAGTAACTGATCATGCTTCCTTCTCACCTCTTTCTCTTCGTCTTCATCATCTTCTCACCTTTCAAACTTTGTTTGGATAGATCATGTGTTTAAAGGATCAACCTTCCATTTTCTACTACTCTCGCCCAATGATGACCTGATCGTTTTCCTATGAGCTAACTTCTTTACTTGGGGTTTTATTTCCTACTCCTCCTCCTCCTACAAGTCTTTAGCTGGTGGATCATGGGGTGAACTGGTCTTCATAGCTCGATGTGTCTTCATTTTGGCATTTTAATTTTTATATTTTCATCTTCTACTTTGGAAATTGATGAATACCTTGTATTATGATCGATCCCCTGACAATGTTGGCTAATAATTCACTTGAGATTGTACACATGGAATTCTTTGGTGGAAACGTGTTGATGATCCAAATCTTATATCTCCACTGTCGTATCCTTGTGGCTCTTCAATTCATACAATATTATTCTTAATGGAAAGATAAGGAAAGGGGCTTTCTTCCTCCTATGAATAATTACGAATATTTTATTTTCTAATTGATTTTCCATTTCCTGTATGACCACCTTATTTTTCACATATTGTGAAATAAGATGAGGGGATCTTGGGCATCCAAAGCATCTAATGTACATGCCGTCATGAGCTGCAAGCTAGTCTGCAATATATTGAAATGACTCCATCACTTTATCAATCATGCAAGGTGGATCAACCTCCAATATCATATGAAATATAGCTGGAAAGAAATGGTTGACTAATCTGTCATATGTGCCTATGCAGCTTCCCTATGATAACACCCTCTAGTGGAAATAAACTGGGAAGTTCTCTTCAGGAGTCCAGTGCCAATATATTTTTGGGAACCTATGTCATGCACAGATTCCATCAGTGAGAAATGAAAATGTGTAAAATTATAGTTCTTGATTCACCTATTAAGATGCTTTGGCCTACCTAGCCTGATGCTGTAATTCATATGATAATATATCCACCTAAATGGAATCCCTACCATGAGTCACTTCTATATTGAGTGTATATATATATTTCTCTTGGAACACCTCAGTGTTTGTAAGCCAAAATATCTGACAATACATAGCTATCGAATATTGATATACATCCCTCAGAGTCTTTGTCAGATACACTATAGATCGGTTATGGTGAAACTTGGCAGGTTCTTGACATCATGACTTGACAAAATCATTTTTGATGAGGGTTTGAATTGAGTTCTTAAGACTACCTTTGTATATGTTGCATTTCAAGGATATAAATATTCGATTGGAATGTTTAGGAACATAGCATAAATTTTGGTAACACTTGCTTAAGGTCTAATGAAAAATGTTTTCTATAAGCAGGGCATGCTCTTGGCTTGATTAGGAAGTGAGAAAGAAGTGCACAAGGATGAAGATGTTGCAATTGTGTTTAGCTAAAGAAATACCAATTCACTTGATTGTAACTTTTATTGATATCGATGGTTTGACTGTTGTTGATGGTCAAACATTCATTTTAGATGAGGACATAAATTATTTGGGGTCTTTACAAAGCATCTTCAAGCAGTGCATGAGTGCAAATGCACTGGCTTTGCAAGTTGTCAGAAAATACTACTGATGGGTGACTCTAAAGTTTTCAATTGACACGGTTCCCAAGTGGAAAGATCCAAAGACTGCAGAGTAGGAAGCTTATCATTATATTTCAACCTTTGTGAAGCATTAAGTAATTGGGAACATATGTGAAATAGTAGCACAATACTCACACAAAAGTAAATTTATGGATTGCCACATGGATGGGCAGAATATGCATAGCTAAAAATTAACAAAGGGATTCTGCTATAAGTAATCAGTTCATAAGATGTTGATGGTAAGGGACTTCCCATAGCTCCTTAATGCTCATATAAATGTACTATATTAATGGTTTAGTTTATCTTTTTTCTTCATATCCCATATAATTTATTCCATATGACAAATATTGTATGACTGTGAAGGAGTGTAATTATGAACCTGTTTTTCCATAGTTCAAGATTGTAGTAGCCCAATGACTAGGTATTATTTTGATATTTCTAGACAAATAACAAGGATATCCATTGTAGTGTACCATAACAGGAAACTAAGTAGAAAATGTAGTATGTGCAAATTAAAGTAGAGATAAGTGATTCATGATGGGATCACATTTCAAATAGAATACCTATGTGGGGAATTCTGAAGATCATGATTTAGTTGTAGATCAGAACCATTTTTAGATATCATCTCCTTAGGTGCCTATGCAGTTGTGGGTTCCTATGCAGTTTTGGACAAATGGATCTAATTAATTGGCATAGGCATTGATGTTAATTTTATTTTTAATGGTAAGGAGGTTTAATTAAATATTTCTTTAAAAAAAATAATTTCTATATGATTCCAAGTTGAACTATTGCTCTTTGACAAGATATTCTTACTAGAGGCACTTAAAAATTCATGCACTTCCTGATTGGTAAGGAAATTATTCTATAAATTTATTACAAATCATTCAAGTGACTAGTGTATTACTCTATTATGGTGATGGAGTGAAGTAGATCAGACAACAAATAAAATATTTATGTGGAAACTATGAATGGAATCATACAAGCACAAATTCAAATTTTGAATCTGAAGCATATGCAAGAGAAATTTAAATTGAACACTGGAAAATCTGAGTCAACATATTATGTCACAATAGATGTGGAAATTTTGAGATTCATTTTGGAGGCTTGTTGGGCACCAATGATTGCATCATTTAATTTTATTTTGGGCCAAAGTGGTGATGAAGTTGTTACATTCCATTGCCTTAAGGGATTTCTCTATGTGATGCATGTGCTAGTTGTCATGGGTATGCAAACACAATGGGATTCTTTTGTAGCCTCTGTGGTAAAGTTCACATCTTTCCACTCAGCTGCTAACATCAATTAGAAGAATATTGATGATGTAAAGGCCATTATCACTATTGTTTATGAAGATGGAAACTGCCTAATACCTTCACATGTATTGGGAGGGGGCTCCTCCAGATGCTAATTTCTTTACAATGCCTCATAGTAAATCAGATAAATAAAAACAACCAATGTCAAAATACCTTGAATGTGAAAACATTTGATATTTCTTTCATATTTTTTGCATTGGAATTCTAGTTTCTTCATCTTCTGGAGACAAATAACTATAGTGTTTTCTTCTCTTATTTCTATTATGTGATGATAGGATAGTTAAAGAATCGAACTATCCACGTTCAAAACTGGGCCCATCCAAAATAAATATGTACCCGTACACAGTTATTTTATTATTTGAATTAATGCCCTCCACTTATAAGTCCATACCTATTTAGAGAAACATCGAACAAGGAAACAAACCACAATGTCCCGATAATATAAGCCAGCCAAACCAAAGAGGCCATACCTACCAATATTTGCAGTAAATTCTCCTAAATAGTATGTAGAGTGTCATAAATAATTGTGTCTTACTAATTGTGTAATGATTGATTAAGTCTAGAATAATATGGGCATCTTAAAGATCAATATAAATATTAGAGTAGCGGTCGATTTGGTGAAAAATATCTTCAACTTGAAACATTTAGGGTTTAACAAGTCTTGTTATTTATTTAACATTTGATAATAGGTGGATTTAAAATCTTTGCAGTGGAAGCTCCTTCATGAATTGTGGGGCATAGAGTGGGAAATTTATAATACCTACATTGGTAAGACAAATTTACGAAATGGCCTGAAATGATTAAAAAATTATAATCATTGATGACAGGGAGAATATAAAAATCATTCTGGATATAGATGCCTTAAAACCTTGTACTATGACCTTAATAATGTCTCATGAAAAATATACACTTAGGTTTCATGTGAAAATAATTCATTATATTAAGTAACTACATTGAAGCAAATTTATTCTTGAGATATATTATGTCATGATTCTTTTAGTCAATTCAATTCAATTGAAGAATACTAAAATTTAGTGGAGAATTTTTTGGAAAATGTGGAGGAGTGCCTCTGTGCTTAAAATTTTTGGGGGAACTAGTCCCTAAGAAGCTCGAAAAAACGTATTGGAAGAAACAATTGAAAAAAAATATTCAAAGGAAGGGCCTTGACTAAAGTAGACACTATAATAAACACAATAAAATTGAGTTACGAATCTATGCAGATGGAACAACAAAAGATGCCTTTGGATATGAGTTGTTTCTTCATGGGGAAGACCTAGAACTAATTGTTCCAGTATTATAGGGATTAGATTACCTTGATGATGTTTGGGACTACCTCGAAAGTCTCCATGAAAATTCCTTGTAGACTTCAATAACGATGTGGAGTATGAAGATGACCTTGGGGACCATAAGCAAGATATTTCATTTACTGAAAGAAGGGTGATTATACCGGCAACAATATTATCTCACATATATAGACAATAGAAAAGCCATTATAACGTTGACAATATCATTTCAACATCCACAGAAAATAGAGGTTTCACAATTGATGTTAAAAATATGGATTTGTACAGTGAATTAGATTCTTGTCGAGTAAATGTTAGAGTCCACCAACAAGATATTTGTTTGTCACCAGTAGATATCATAAGGAAAGCTATGTTCCTCACTAATAGGGACTAATATTGGGACATCGAGGAAATTAATAAGCTCAAATTATGGTGGTTCTATTTTGCCAGAACTGAGGGAAAATAAAATGTTTCGAGAGAGTTTTGGGGTGTGTTGTAGTGCAATTCCTTGCCACATTTAACATGCATAGTATGAATAGATATTCATAGGGTTGCTCTATTCCTTTTCTACATATCATTGACTGCATGGTGGGAGATCTCAAGGAAGTGAACTTGAAACCCCTTAAAACAGGAAGCAATTTGAAAATAGGGCTTCCTCAAACCTTGAGAGTGAGGATTTATCAAGACATGCTTATCAATCAGGTAAGCATGTCTCCAAGGCATTTCCTATAGGTGCATTTAGGGTTTACTAAATAGGATATAATCATAATATCAGTAAGGTTGAGTTGGGATTTGGGAAACATATTAAGATATATTCTGGAATGTTATTTTTGGGCCCTTACAAATAGGACATGATCGTTCCAATGTGGTTTAATTTGGTTGTAGGGATAGGTCGTGGTACTTGATATTGGAAATATATGTAAGTAGATATAGAGTAATCTTGAGAATTATCTAGAGCTACAATGTGTTCGCCTAAGATGTTAAAAATAGATGAAAAATATAAGCACAATTGGAGTTCTACAGTAGTTAATAAACTCATACTTGATATGTATTTGACTTGGGGTATTTTGAATTAAAAAATAAAGTCAGTGGGTGGGTTTTAGGCCTTAGATTTTGAATTTGGCTTTGATACCCTATCTGAGGACCTAAACTAGGTCTTGTAACTAAATCAAATTTATCATTTAATTTAATTATGATAAGAAGAAAACAACATGTTTATAACTCTAAATTTACTTGAAAAACATACAAGTAAAATTTAATCAACAACATATTAAAAATTTAAGAAAATCCATTTGCAGTGATTTATTTAAATAAAGCAACAAATGGAAGAATACTTGTTCAAGTGGCTTGGAGGAGATTCTCCTAACTCTGTTGGGATGGTCCTCCTTGGTACCTAACTAAATTTACCTCCTATGGAATGAGGAATTATTTCCTAGCCCAGGGAACCTCCATAGGTTCCCTAGCCCTCTGATCCCAAGATTAACAAGTTGTAGTGTGTCCAAGTTAAAACCAACACTCTTCAATAGATACAAGTTTGATTTCTCTCATGTTTCTCTCCATTCTCTCATTTCTCCTTCTCCGCATTCCTCCCCAAAATAAATTTCTCCAATGCCAAAGAAATGCCAAGGACTCCTCTCATCCTCCTTTCCTTTATGTCTCTTCCTTTCATCCACCTCAACCACCTACCATTAATGTCATGACTACATCCTCATCCTTTTAAGTTAATAACCTTGACTTTCCTTACCATAGCTTATCAAAAAATAAATTTGAGAAGACACCTTGCGAATTAAAATATGGCTATTTAATTTAGAAATAAATTGGAGAATACCATATATTATCCAAAAGTATAGTTGAGAAGACATATTGAGATAAAAATATGGATATTTAATTTAGAAATAAATTTGATAAGACCATATCTTATCCAAAAGTATATTTGAGAAGACACCTTGGGAATAGAAATATGGATATTTAATTTAGAATTAAATTGGAGAAAACCATATCTTATCCAAAAGTAAATTTGGGAAGACACTTTGGGAATTGCATTAATAACAAATAATGAAGTCACATAAGGGTTTCACCCAGGTTCAGAGCTGTTCACGCCAACCAACGAAACCCTAACTGCTGATCCTTTCAATGGCAACCTGCATAGCATAGGTTGTAGTATCTGTCCCAAAGTAGTATTGGGGGATGCTAAAACCAGGTTTCTATAGCCAGGGACATGTGATAAGTGGTTCTTAAGCTCATATAGCTAAGATCTACCTTCGCGCAGATCGATGGTCTTCTATAGCTTGATACTGCAATTCTTAAGGAAATGGCATCTAGACCTTCCTGAAGGATGACGATATATCTTTCCAAAACCTAAATAGGTAGTTTATCCATTTTCATGCATTAATCAATAACCCTAGATTTGACTTCGCACCGATCTACCCAATTCATCAGAAAACATAACAGAAATAACCCTTATCTTTATGAACACAAAAAATTACTTATAACATGCATAAATAAGATCGATTCAACAATTACGTGCAACATTCATATATTTTTTCATTAAAGCATATTATTTAGCAACAAAATACAACATAAAAAAAATTGACAATAATGCACGATAATTCTTCAAAATTAATCTTCATTCAATTCTAGCATTCAAATTACAAACTTCTCTTCCCTACGCACTTAGCTATAGGGTCCACACACTTAGTGGCAGACTTACCAAGGTCTCCTTTGCACTCAGCTATAGCAGCCTTCCCCTTCTCGCCTAAGTATAGGAAGCAGAGCCTTATTGCCTTAGCACTTTCCCAAACCAACAAAACCCATTCAAATTTTCTGATTCTTCATTCTAAGTTATCTCTAACACCTGTTATGACTAAGCTATTTATAGATTTATTCCATATAATACCATGGTCCACGGACCGTGGGAGAATCTTAAAATTGACCCCAACAAGGGACTAAGACCCCTTTGACTAGTATCTACATGCGTGCTAGACATCCACATTTCGTGGAGACTCTACATCTTTTACAAAAAATTATACAAACATTTATACAAAAATTGGGTTAACTAACCCCAAACTGACCCTAGGGACCCTATTGCAGCAGGCCCCCAACACAAAGATTGTGACTCGCCCTCGAGTCACTCACCCGGTGCCTCGATCTTCCTGTACAGTCCACCAAGCTCAACTTGTAAGACTGCAACTTTAACAGTTCTCTACGTTGTACCCTACTACACTTCTTCAACCCATTTTTTTGTTGTCGAGCCCTCCACTACCAGGTGCATTGTCCTCTGTGTCTACTGTAGCACCTTGAGATTTTCTTGGAGTGACAAAGTAAGATGACAATATTCCTCTAGCAGCTATAATATGGCATTTAAAAGGGCCTCTTTCCTCTACAATTCTTCCTCCTGTGCTTGCAACTACTTTTCTTCCTGTAATTTTGTGACGCTTTGTGCTAGTGCCAAAGTGCGCTTAGTCACTTAGACCTCATCATACTTTTGTTGTGTCTCTTAGACATCGGTGTTAAAATTTTGTAGGTTCAAGTCCTCCTATAGATTTGTCCATAATTCCATTGTTGCATCAAACATCGTTGCATAGTCATTGACTGTAGTATCCAATGTCTTCATATTTTCCTTGATTGCTGCTTAGCACTGCTCCCGAACCTCTAGTGAAGTCATGGGCTGCAACTTCAGCTGGAGCTCTTCCATCTTCATTTGGAAATAAAAGGTAACCCTACCAACCTCGTATTTCAATATGTGTAGCATAGAAGCATATTTCCTTACTTTTGATGAGGCTTTGGCATCCTCTCGTATGTTCAATTCCGGTACTGACTTGTAGGCCTACTCTATCGATGTTTGCAGGTTGTGGATTCATCTTTGCATCTCCTCCTTTGCCTTCAACACATAAATTTTTCCACAAAAATATGTTCATTGTTGACATTAAACTAACTTATGACTATGAGGGTATGGTGCTCTTGAATCCTTGCTTCATTTGAAGCTCCCTAATGTAGTGCATGGAGGGTTTGGAGTGGCAACATGGCCAAATTCAGCCCCATTTCCTTTACTGTGATGATCACAATATGATCCTCAGCTAACTCTATGTGAACAAATCCTTCTGGCAACGATATGACTCTGAGGTCCAAAGTCCATTCCAGCTATGCCATTGTTCCACATCCCTGTGTCAGGCTCACTTGTACCCCACTCACTTGCTTGACACTCACTTGAATCTTGTTATCCTGGATATACAGCTCTCGTAGATCCTTTTGGACACTCCCTAATGTATTCATATACTATTGCACAAACTGTTGCTAAACCTCAATCATCGTGTCTCTAAGCTTATCACCAATATCATCGAGATCGCCTTCGGTCAGCACCATTTGGTCGATCTATGTTTTCTTATCAAACTTATGCTTCTTTTGATATCCAACCATCTACTCCTTTCCACACCTCTTCAAGTTCAAAGGAGTGCTCTGCCCCTCTTCACCGCATCCTTCCTACTCTGACAGTTCCTTCTCATCTATGGGATGTGAAGCTGACTTTTCACCTTATTCTATATCTCGTCATTCTCTCTCAGCCTACTCTTTGGAGATGCGCTCTTTCTCCATCTGTTCCTTCTCTGAAGCTGCCTTAGCAGTTGTTGAAAATGCCAACAAGAAATGATAAAAAAAAAAATTGTATAAATAACATTTCTATAAATAGCATCTCAGGTACCAATGTTGGATATAACAACAAGGAATGAAAAATGGAAATGCTAAAAATAGCATTTCTATAAATAATGTTTCAGGTAGATTCCAATTTTAGTTAGTCCCTGAACTCAAATTGAGAAGTGAAATTTGAATTTCATTTTAGCAATTGTTTGTAAAATAATTAACTAATTCATCTTGGGTTAATTAGTTAGAGAAAATCAAACATGAAGTCTATGCGAGGACATGTAATAGTTATCCCATTGATTGAGGAATTTATCCCTCAGTTAAAGGAGATGAAGATGAGTTGTAATTTGAGTTGTAATTAGTTAGCTTAGTTAACTGAGTTAAGTCCAGTTATATTAGTTCAAATAGTTTGTTGAACTAATTGTGAGTTCAGTCAGTTAATGCATGCATGCATGTAAATTTTGCACTTTAGATAACTGAATATTCTCTCATAAATAGCTCATGCATGTCAGTTTAGTCAGATACCCAGTTGAGATTAGAGGAGGGGATAGTGTACTATCAGTTGAAGGAATTTTCCTATAAATGAAACTCATCTATGCAGAAGGAATCATCTCCTTCAAGATTGTGCAGTTACTAGTGAGCCAAGTGAGTAGTGTGAGGTGGGAATTCACACAAGTGGAAGTACTAGACCCAAGCAAAAACTGTACAAGGAAATAGGAGGCTTTTAGGGTAGAGGAGAAAGTTCGTGAGAAGCCTTTAATTGTATATGAGTAGTAGAGGGATTGTACTGAGAGTTGGATAGCTTGTGAGCTAAAGCTTTATGTAATTCAGACATATTCCCACTTGTATGATAATACAGAGATCGGGTTTTTAGCTGACGCTGTCCCTAGAGTATTCTTCTATGTTCATTTCTGATTGATTTCAAATTCACAGTTATATGTGTTCTATTTGATCTTGCTCAAATTCGATTAAGCTTCTACAAAGTTTGTTGTAGAAGTAGATCTTGTATTTTGCTTTAGTATATTGCATAATCTGTTGATCTACAGTGGGGATTTCTACATGGTATTAGAGCAAAGGTGATCAAAGTGAAGAATAGTATACAAAGAAGTTCGAAGTTTGAAGTTTGAAGTTCCTGATTATAGAAATCGAGTTCTTATCACATCTCAATTTCACCAATGGCGTTCAACGGTTTTACACTCAAGTATGCCCTTGGTGGAAGCTTGAATTATATAGCCTGTAAGGATCGCATGGAAGCAATATTAGAAAACAATAGTCTACAGGACTTCATTGATCAAGAAGTCCCCAATCCACCAGCAGCTAATGCTACAGAATTGGCAGAATGAAAGAAATCTGTGGCTAGAGCAAGGAGAATCCTCCTGAAGGGAGTACGAGACCACATTGTCTCGAGCCTCCATGCGAAGGAGACACCATTTTTGATGTGGAAAACAATGAAATATCTATATCAGAATAACAACGATCAGAGGAAGTTGGCACTGAAGGACAAGCTTCGAAAAATCAAGTGTGAAAAGGGTGACACGATCGCTACATATTTGAACAAGCTCACCACCTGCAGGGATGAGCTTGGAAGTGTTGGGATCACGACAACCAATGATGACATGGTGAGTCTTGTTCTCCTCGGTCTTCTTAAGAGCTGGAATAGCTACCAAGACTCAGTAAATGGAAGAGAGAAACCGCTAGATTGGGAATGACTTTGGTCGGATCTGATGCAGGAGGAGATAAGGAGAAATGCCAAAGATGGTTCTTCATCCAAGGAGGATGAAGAAAATTCTGCCTTAGCGATTAAGGCAAGGAAAGGAAGGATTCTCATCCCAAATTGAGTTCTTCCCATGGTGAGAAGAAGTTTGACAAATCAAAAGTGTGATCATTTCATTGTCATGAGGTGGGCCATTTTGCTACAAATTTTCCACTGAAGAAATGAAAGATGGGATCCAAGGAAGGACCTAAAGGTGAGGCATTGGCCTCACAGTTCGAGTTGGATTTCACCCTCCTCACATGCGTGGTTTCATCCATGGTGGGATGTGGTTGGTTTCTTGATAGTGGAGATTCTTTCCACATGACCGATGATAAGAATTTTTTTAGTACCTTGTAGGAGAAAGATCTCGAGATACTCATAGCAATGGGTAATGATGAAAAGTATAGTGTCTCAGGTGTAGGCACAATTGTTTTTCAGAGGGAGCATGGAGATCGCATTACCTTGACCGATGTCAAGTATGTACCAGGACTGAGGAAAAATTTGGTGTCGATTGCAATGCTAGAAGACAAAGGTTATGATGTAGCCTTTAGTAACGGAAAGGTTTTCCTTAGACACATCACCACGAGACAGGTGAAGCAGATCGGTTTACGATTCAAGAACCTATATGCTCATGAGGTTCAAGATGCATGAAAAGCTTTGAAGAGAAAGGCAACTGATGGAGACTTTTTGGTTGAGAGGGATATTACATTACCTCTCAACATGCAGTGCCATAAGAAGTCTCAAACAATTGTGGAGGAGCCACAATTTGTGAAGCAACTGCAGGAGGTTGTGGAGTAGCCAAAACTAGAGAAGTCGAGAGCAAACCAAGTGGAGGCATATAGTCATGCAGAGACCTCTAGTAGGGGGAAATTTTAAGCCAAGTGGTTAGAAGGATCACATGTATCCATACCTTGAGGTCTGAGGTGGGGCGATGTGGAGTGATAGTCCCAGGAAGGCTGGAATAAGGGAAAGATCATTAAGGTACCCAGTGTATTCGATTATACCTTCTTATGGGAGCCCTGACGATAAGTAACAGGACTGGATAAGTGGGTAGGGGCAAATGCGAATGGAGCATCAGAGAGGGCTACAGTGCAGGAATCCCAAGATAGTGCAGAGCTAGCAGGCTACAACAATGCGAGAGGCATAGGAGTGTTGCACCAGTGCAGGATGGCATAGAGAGGTGTGCTATGGTGCAAGATGCATGGACTGTTGCAATAGCTCAGAGGTCATAGAGGGGCCACTTGTCAGTAACAGAGGAAGCTTCAGCAACAGAGGGTGTTTCTAGCCCAACAAGGAGGTCAATTGGGATATTTTTTTGTTTCTAGAGTTGCTGGAGCAATAAAAGTTGGGAGAAGTGTTGCATATAGAACATTTCAAAGGTTCAGGATTGAGTTCGAGTTGAATGCCCTTCTTATTGAAAGGAAGTGTTGAAAATGGAAAAAAGAAATGCTAAAAATAGAAATGTTATAAATAAGATTTCTATAAATAGCATCTCAGGTACCAACGTTGGATATAGCAACAAGTAATGAAAAATGGAAATGCTAAAAATAGCATTGCTATAAATAGTATTTCAGGATAGATTCCAACTTTAGTTAGTCCCTGAACTAATTGAGAAGTAAAATTTGAATTTCGTCTTAGCAATTGTTTGTAAAATAATTAACTAATTCATCGTGAGTTAATTAGTTGGAGAAAATCAACCATGAAGTCTATGTGAGGACATGCAACAATTATCCCATTGATTGAGGAATTTATCCCTCAGTTAAAGGAGATCAGGATGAGTTGTAATTTGAGTTGTAATTAGTTAGCTTAGTTAACTGAGTTAAGTCCATTTATATTAGTTCAAATAGTTTTTTGAACTAATTGTGAGTTCAGTTAGTTAATGCATGCATGCATGTAACTGCTACACTTCATATAACTAAATATTCTCCCGTAAATAACTCATGCATGTCTGTTTAGTCAGAGACCTAGTTGATATCAAAGGAAGGGATAGTGTATTATTGGTTGGAGGAATTTTCTTATATAGGAAACTCATCCATGCAGAAGGAATCATCTCCTTCAGGATTGCGCAGTTACTACTGAACCAAGTGAGTAGCGTGAGGTGGGAATTCACACAAGTGGAAGCACTGGACCCCAGGAAAAACTACGCAAGGAAATAGGAGGCTTGGAGGGCAGAGGAAAAGGTTTGTGAGAAGCCTTTGACTATCCATGAGTAGCAGAGGGATTGTACTAAGAGATGGATAGCTTGTGAGCTAAAGCTTTGTGAAATCCAGACATATTTCCACTTGTATGAGAATACAAAGATCGATATTTTTAGCTGAGGCTTTCCGCAAAGTATTCTTCTGTGTTCATGTGTGATTGATTTCTCATTCTCAGTTATATGTGTTCTATTTGATTTTGCCCAAATTTGATTAAGCTTCCACAAAGTTTGTTGTAGAAG
This sequence comes from Pinus taeda, assembly GCA_000404065.3. NCBI lineage: Eukaryota > Viridiplantae > Streptophyta > Pinopsida > Pinales > Pinaceae > Pinus > Pinus taeda. Next base: position 213,704 of record APFE030378347.1, on the reverse strand, counting down.
TATATCTGGTATTTTTCTTTAGTATATTGCATAATCTATTGATCTACAATGGGATTTCTACAATAGTAACTTCTTTCTTGTTCTACCTAGCCAAGGTGTGCATGGCCTTTTGAGATGCTTCCTTAAACTTCTACGCAACTATCCACTCTGTAGCTATTAACTGCACAACAAAGCTCTCAACACCTTTGCTCGTACCCACATCAAGCTCCATGGGTTCGTGGCACTCTGCTGGCCAAGTCCCCATAATCTCATGTACATTCATCTCAGATACCAGATATAACAACTTGTGCCATAGGTGATTTGGGTCTTTCCATGCTCTGATAGACACATTGTGGAAGTTGGGCTTGAAATCTTTGAAGGTCGTCAATTGTCCAAACAATGCTGGGGAAAACCGTAGCCTTTGACTAATTGTTGTGTGCAAGTCCATCTCCATCAAAATCTAGAAAATCTTAGACTCTTTGATGCACTCTGGATCCTTGGTCACCCACATAGAAGTGAACTTCCCTGCTTAAGGTAAATCTTTCTCCTGCAGAGGAAACTGGGTATCCTCCAGCAAATTCCATGCTACCAATATAATAGATAATAATATCCCAGCATAATGAAATGACTTGCTTTATTCCTGGACTTCTTGGCAATTTGCAAGGAACTCACATAGATAATTTTCCCACTTGTATTGGAATCCCTTCACACTTTGGGCTGCTAGTGACACTACCGCCATCAGAACCTCATGCGCGTGACACTTCATCATGATCAAGAATCTAGGTGGAAAACTACACTTCTTGGTCCTGAATAGAACAGAGACAATATCTGTGCAAATTCTTGACAAGCCCATACTCTGTGTTCATCTTGTTGACCAAGTCTTTTTCCCCAATTTTGCTTCCAAACACCTTGGCAGGGTCCACTCCTTTTTAAGGAAACTTCCTTATGCAGTGGATTAACATGTCTGTTATCGGGATGGGCTCCCCAATCCATAGGCACCGATCATGCACCACTGTAAGGAGATGGTGCACACACATTATGTTGATAGTTGATCGATGATAATGTGGCACACAGAGGATACCCAACAGTCCAACCTACTCAACACCTCTAAGCCACTTCATGGGCTCTAACAGCGTAACCTGGTCTCCTCATAGTATATTTTGGTCATATACTTGTTTTTCACTAGATGTGGGAACCTCTCATGGTCCGCGAGTTACCAATCCTCCATTTTCATAACAAGAATGTGCTCTAGGACCGTGCATTCAAATTCCACCTGTTCAAGCAACAAGGGAGTTGACACTGTGAATTTCCCAGAATCTGGTTCCTTGCTAACCTTTATTTTTCCCTTCTACGAAGGGATATATGTCGAGAGCCATGTGATGGGATCAGCCTCCTCCGCATCTAACTCCTCCACACCACGGTATTTCCACTTCTTCAAATCAACCATTTTCTTCAACTGTTTTTCTTTTTCCTCCTTTTGGTGTACTTTTAGATTCTTCCTCGGTGACAATGTCACTGACATTGGCTTCTTCTACTTTTCTTTGGCATTAGATTGCTTCGGCCTAAGCGACCTCGGTGTGGTAGGAACAGTGGTTGGCACTTCCATACTTGAACTCTTAGGGCCCAGCATGTCAAACACAACAGCTTCAAAACTTACGACTTCAGTCGGGTTTGTAGCAGTCATCCATTCTATGAAAAGCTCTCGAGCTTCGACATTGTAATCTGCAAATTAGGGGTGCTTCACAAACTCATCCTAGAATTGACAATTCATAAGCTTCAGATAGAAAATCACCCAGACAACTCTCAGAATGAAAATTTTTCTTCACTAGATCAAAACATGTAATTTAGAGGAAGTTTTGAATTCAAATCCGACTGTTCCCGCTAAATTCTGATAATAAATGCATCTTTGGTGGTAGATATCCAAATATTTTCACCATAAATAGCACCTACCTGCTCCTATTAACTAATTTTTGTCCATAAAATCATGAATAGTATCCTAAAAGGCTACTTTTGGGCCCACCTGTGCAGCACCATCCTTCATGGCACAACTCATCTAGCGCAGCTTCACCTATCGCACCCCTGTCATTCGTCGCACAACCTTAGTACCACATTCTTTATTCTATTAGGCAACATAGTTTATAGTCTCACAATCCCTTTTAACTTCCTATATTATGGATACTGTCCTGCTTTGATATAGTCATCTTGTAGGGGCAGGATCCCTTGTGTATAGATTCAGCCAGCTTTCATTCACTTTTTCAGGGAATGGTTCATTGTTCATCTCGCGAGATGAACTGTGCCACCTTCCGTGATCTCCTTAATAACATATGGCCCCAAGCAGTGCATTTGAAACTTTCCTGGAAACTTCGTGAATTTCCTATCATATAACAACACCAAATCATCTACTTTGAACATGTACAGCTTAATATGGTGATCATGCCATGCTTTCTCACATTACTTTTGCACTCGATGGTGAAATCGTGCAAGGAAGTAGTCTTCTTCTGACTCCATGATCTGCATGAGCCAATCCTCCAAGGTCTCACGGTCCACCATCTCAATCTATTGGCTTGTTGGGGCCTGACCCAGGTTCAGAAGTATTTTAGCCAAACAAATCCTGAAACTACCGGCCCTTTCGGCAATAGTTCGTGAATCACAGACTGAGGTCTCGCCCGAGGTATTATGGGAGGGTGTTAAAACTAGGTTTCCACACCCTAGGGATGTCTATACGAAGTTTGGAAGGTCTATAGACCAGTCCTATGCACTATCCGCAGCTGCCTGTTTAGTGCAACTAACTTTGCGTTGCTTCGATGATGAACACGACTATTCTTTACCCTTTACATTGCTTATTAGTATTATAGATCTTGAATTAAATTAAGTGGGCCCAATTCTTTCCTTTGTCATTCAGCGTAAATAGACATGCACACAATTATAAACTGTAAATATATGCATAACAAAAAAAAAAAAGCAATAGCTATGCGATATCCCAAAACCAACTTATCTTTATTAATGATTTTTCTAGTTACAATCCACCTCCTACCTTACACACACAGCTACAGGGGTCCACGCACACAGCCATACACTCTACTAGGCCTATGCACACACAACTACAAAGCCTCTTCTACTAATATGACCCTTGACTTGGACTTACAGACTCAAATCGAATATTACTTTCAGAAACCCATACACTTTAGATCTAAAACAAAATATTACTAGAAGCTAACTTCTGTACATAGAGCATTGCTCTATTTATACATTCCCATGGTCTGCGGACCATGGGCAGGCTGACTCACTTTGTATTATCTTACATTATTTTAGCGTAGACTACCCTTTGACTTGACTTATTACAACTCATGGTCCACACACTTCGTGGAGCCTTTACAATACCATTACCCAAAATTGTGGGCTTTAATCCCCAAAACCTTTACGCGGGGGATCCATTGCCCAACAGGCCCCCAACACAAACATCGTGACTCGTCCTGAGTCACTTGGCTGGTGTAGTGATCTTCCTGTGAAGTTCATCCAACAATATTTGTGCTTCACGAATGTCTGCCACACATTCCTCCATTGTCTGATGTATCAATTGTGCGCGACTCTCATATGCATCATTGTGAGAGGCACCCTCTTTCCTTTTCACATATGTGTCCTGCATCTGGGCCAGCTTCCCCTCGAACGTGGCGATGACCATGAACACTTCTTCGAGCCAAGGCTGGATGCATGCTTTAAGCCCTAATTCTTTCTAGCATGCAACATCCACATGTTCTTTCAGAGTCTAGGCCTCTGTCATCTTGGCCAATCGCTTGGTAAGGGCAACCGTCTGCACAGTTCCCCGAACATTGTCATAGGCTTGCTGTAGTTCTTGTGCTTTTGTCTCTAACTTCTGTAGCATTGGGTCCTCCTGTAATGAGGTGAGGGTAATGAGTGACTGGTCCAACAATCTTGTGTAGTCTTGTACAACGTGTTCTATCTCTTCCAACACTAATTGAATGGTGGGGTGGCACTGCACTATGACTTCTGAGGGTGTAGAGGACTACGCCTTCAGTCGCAGCTCTGCAATTTGCAGGTTCAACTCCAACTGAACCTTTGTAGCCTCCTTTTGGGTCCTATAGACTCCAGCTGCCAGTTGATGGATCTTTTCCATGGTGGGGAGTGCCACCTATACAACCAACTCCAGAATGATGCTACAAGCCTTCGCCACCACCTGTTCTAATCCCTAGTTTGGGAGACTAGGTTGTCGTGCTATAGGCTGAGCTGTTCTAATTTTACCTTTTGCTCACTCAACACTTGGAGAGCATGGCTCTCCCTAGCACAAGTCTCACTAGTTACCCCATCCTACAGCTGGTAGAGGCTTTCTCTGGGAAGGGTGGCCAAATTCAATCCCCAGCCCCTTATGGCACCTTCGGCTTCTACGAAGACAACGCCTTCTGGTAACACCAAGGTGTTCGTTGTGCATGTGCACACCATCTACTCAGCTTCAGCTATATCTTCCACAAGGTGGGGTGTCATCACTCCTGGGGATCATACCTGTAATGCCTGCAACTACTCTTTGAGCACCCGCAACACAATTGTCTGCTCTATCATCAACTCTTCCAAAGCATCCTTAATGACATTGCAAAAGGGTTGGCCACTATCAGCAAGGTCTCCCTCCACAGCCTTTGTTGTCTTTGTCTTTTTCCATGCTGGTGGCTGCTCTTGGATGTGCGACCTCTTGAGTTGGGTCAATTTTTTTGTAAGGTGCATGCATTCCTTTGTCTCCACTTCCCCCTGTATGTCCTGCTCCGTGCACATTTCCTAACCTTCCTCATTCTCCTCAGTGGGTGCAGCTGTGGTTTGTACCATCTACCCTATTGATTTTACCTCAGCCACCTTCTGTTGTGTGGCCACGTACTGTTCTTGACACTTTCTCTCAACTAACTTAATGATGCGTAGCATGGTCTCCCTCTTCCTCTACTGCATGGTGATCTTTTCCAGTTCCTCCAAGTCAAGGGTGTGCCACTCTAAAGACCATGACACCATCACTTCGAAGATTGCATCATCTATGGCAACGAACACCAACTTTACCCATTCTCAGGATGGATCCTTTCACGCCCAAATATATAGGTTATGCATATCCACCTTGAATTTTTCCATGCTTTGCAAATTGTTATATACTATCAGGGACAAGCACAGCCTATGGTTGATCCATGTCCGTAAGGTCATCTTTACAAATGCCCAAAACACTTTTATCTCAAAAATCCTCATCGTGTTTTTGGTTGCCCAAAGTGAGGTGTACCTCACGGCCTCGAGTAGGTTCCTCTCAATGGTGGGAAACTAGCAGTCCGTCGATAGCTCCTCGACAGCCAACATGTTGGATAAGAGAAACTACATGTAGTGGAAGGTCTTACCCTAGTCCCGTGCTTCCCTACAATTCATCAAAAATTCATCACAGTGAAACTATGGCCAGTTGAACTGGACCCCTTCTGCCCACTGCTCTGCCAACACAATTATAGATGCTGGCACTTCGTCTACACAACATTTCCTCATGAACTTGTCGGCTAGCAGCTGGGTGGAAACCCACACCCCTCAGTCCTTGATGCTTACTATTACATACTGTCGCTTCCTCTTCTCTAGCTTATATTTGGCCTTCATAGCCTCTGCAAGGCCCAAGTCGCTGCTCTTTCCTACGATGTTTGTGGAATTGCTTCCTTTAATAGGCAGCTTTGAAATTCGATGAATTAAGTTGGTTGTGATGGGAACTGGCTCCTCTAGCCAAAGCTACCCATCATGTACTAGACACAATAGTTTCCAGATGACAAAAATTGTGATGGGTATGTGATGCTAGTGGGTGTCCACCGCAGATGGAGTAACGCATCCTTCTCCACACCGCACAACCATTTTTGCTGCAGTAATTTCTCTGCTGCCAACTGTGGGAACATCTCACTATCTGTGAGGTCCCAGTCTTCAAATTTTATATTTGGTACCCGTCCCAGCAGTGAACGTCAAACCTTATCTCATCCGGAAGAAGCAGGGTCTGGAGCGCACTCTTCATGGCCTCCAGTTCCTTCGGTATCTTGGTTGTCCTTTTCCATGAGGGAATGTATGGGGTAACTCTATCACTGAAGGTACTTCGGATACATCCTCCACCTCATTGTCCTAAGCCTCAATTTGGGCTATCAGGGGTTGCAACTCTTCCTCTTCCTCCTCGGTTTCAATGGTGATAGCTTTGCCCTTCTCTGTCATTGATAATTTACTAACTCTTGGGTGCTGTGGTGATACCTTGACTAGCCCCATTATCTATCTATTTTTCTATAGTTGTGGAATATGTGGGGACTTTGGTACCTCTGGTGCACCTACTACCTCTCCAGGCTCCTCTTGGGTCACCCGAGGCTCTCGGGTAACTTTTGTGAATCGTACTTTGGTTCTTGACATTGTGTCTATGCTCGATTCAAGTGGCAAGGTAGATTGGCACTCGTTGATCTGTACTGGCTCAAATCTCAAACAACCAAGTGTTTCTTCACAGCTACTCCATGGAATTTTATAGTAACGTTTGATTTTTAACCCAGCCATTCCCTCCATATCTGAGTTAGCAGTACCTTTTCGACTGCAGATCATGTGAAATATAGCCCTTAATTCCTATCTTAATGGCCCGCTGCCCACTCCTTTTTACCTTAAATTAGACCTCTTGTCATGAATAGTGACAGCAATGGTCACCTCCCCACCTACTTGCGCAGTAGCACAACCCCTTATGCGCGACCATGATCCCTGTGACAGACTGGCCCTCTACAGAACCTCCTTTCTGCGCAGCTCTCCAGCAGATCTGTTTATAGTCCTGCGCCTTCTTTCAAATCCTTGGAGCACTGAGACTGTGCTTCCTACAGATAGTCAGGTGGTCGCACCCCTGGTACGAGCCTTCAATTTTCTTGCTAGCCTGGGTTGTGGGCACCCTTCAAATACCCTTGCATCTGGTAGTATGTCACACTCTTCTTTATGTGGCACACTCCCTTGTTCAGTTAGGTGGAGTTGTAGCCATGATAGAAGGGTCACAACTCTTTCTAATGCAGTAGTAGGGTGGGCTAGACTTGATCCCCGCGTGCTTAGTTTCTTGCGGTCCGCTTGCGTGACTTTGTTTTGTAGTTCGCTGATTTCTTTGTCCAATGTCACACTTCTCTTCCTCAGCCATGCCACTCATCATCGAGTTCACGAAGTTTCATGCTCCTTCACCAAAGGTCTTCTTCCAACTACCTAATTCCTTTACCCAAGTCCTCGCGCCCAGTCCCTACAGTGATCTCGGGATTCTTCTTTGTCCTCCTGGTTTCCTCTCTTCTTGACATGGTTGAGGTCATTTCTGCGCTCATATTTTTTCCTATGGTCCTATAGGCCCATCGAGCTACTAGTAATCTCAAGTCCCAATCCATTCGTCCCACCTGGTAAACTCTATTCATGATTCTACATAGCTTTGCTCTGTCGCGGGGTATTTGTGGCATGCGTTGCTTTTCCTGCTGCCACGTCAGGTTCTGATTTTTGATCCTTAGCCTGTGATGTGCTTATGGGCATGCAAACTGCTTCACCCTAGCTGCCTGGCTCGCGTTCGATGTTGGGTACTTCCAAACCGTAAGGGAATCTGTCTTTAGTATTGCACTAGCTCGCAATATTCTTCTGGTGTGTCTGCCACCATTATGCGAGTGTCACACACAACACCCACTCCATCTCACCATAACACTGTTGTTTTGGTACTGACCTTTCGTCTTCATCTAGGAATTCATCCGCACCTATCTCGTCATTCTGTGTTGGCAGTTCTATTGCTTTGGTCCTCAGGAAACACAGTGATCTAATCATCATGTTGCAATTTAGCGTTGTTACTTCATGCAACTAGTTTTGCGAGCATTCTATTTCTTCATCTAAATCTGAAGTACAGGAACTATCATGCTCTGACGAGATTCTTCCATCTTCAGTCGAGTTCACCTGATCCTGGTCTTGTGCCATTTTCTGATAGATGCAATCCAACTCATCATCACTGTCATCCTCGTGCATTGCTTCAATGTAGCGTGCCCCTTCAGCCGAATTTAGCGAGACTACTACACGTAGGGAACTTTTCTCGAAGATCATTTTCCACTTCTTCAGGTTAATGACTCCATTCATATTCATGGCCCAGTCTATCCCTAACAATGCGAAGTAAGGGTTACTGCCATCAACAATCTTTATTACCCCAAAGTCATTCTATGTGCTTGCACCTTCAATATCCACCATTACCCCTTGCAATCTTCCCATGGGCATGATCTTTTGTTGGTTTTCCATCTATAATTGGATAGGAGACCATTGTAACAAAGACCTACCCATGCGCTCCCATGTCTTCTTTGGTAACAAATTCACATCCGAGCCCAGGTCTAAGATGACCTGGTCCATCTCATATTTTCCACTTTACATTGTCAACCACATTTCCCTCCCAGTGCGCAATGCATGCTTTCCCAACTTCTCGACTACGCATAGTTCCCCTAACCCTATGCACCTAGTTATCAACTCCTGCAATCCTTTAACCACCTTATTGTCTCATAGCAGCTTCATGCACATCTCTAAAAAGGTAGTAAGCATAGAAGCATCCATTCCTAGCTCTGGTTGATCCTTACTACCTAAAGTAGAGGCCTCCGTGAAGCTCCTCTTAGCTTCCATAAACTCTTCCCCTGCACGCTCCAAGTCAAACTTAGCTTCCTTTGTAGGAGCGTTGCGAACCCATGTATCATCCTCGGGTTTCTTTCCCTTATCTTCCACTGTGGCCGCGCCACTTCTGAGCACCATGTTCACGTTGGGGTCTTCTTCACATGGTTCAGACCTCATCATTTGGATATTCTGAGTCGGAGTAGGCTGTAGTACCCCTTTCTTGCACATATGTGAGATCAACGTCGAAAAATCTACCGCTTCATGATCAAACTGGTAACAGTACGAACAACATGCTCTGGTCGAGTTCATACAGTCACGTGTGTAGTGCCTAGGTCCTCCACAATTATTGCATATTAACTATCCACGCCCTCATCCGGGTCCCATTCCCCCTTGTCCTTGTCTACATCCTTGGAATCCTCCGTGCGATATTGCTGTGACTGGATCCTGACCCCGCGCCTCATTCTGCATCCTGTGGATATGTGTTCAATCCATCAACAATTCATAACTTCGACAGTTTCACTCATCATGGCCCACTGCTCTACAGAAATTACATAAAAGCTATTGCGGAGTCTGTGTATACTTCTGCATTAGGTGACAGTTGTCCATAATGTGATTTCCCCCCACCTGACAGATCGTGCACCAGAGTGTGGGTGCCGCACTTTGCCCTACCTAAGCCTCTAGTGTCAATGGCATTGGCCCCCCTCCTGCCAAGTAGTTCATGAGTACTTGACAATGATCCTTATCATGGCCTTGGCCTTTAGATATTATGTACCACACTTCTTCGCCCGCTTTCGGCTAGGGTGCCCTATCTTGCTTCAAACTCTACAACTCCAAGCATAAGTTTTGTAGTTGCACATTGATTTGTTAGACTCCCAACCATGGATCTTGTATCGGTATTTCATGTAACCTCATTTCCATTTCCAATGCTTCTGCCTGGGTTGAGAGGTTCTATTGTGACAACGCCGTCTTTAGGTGTGGTGTCAAAGACACCACAAACCACACGTGGTGCTGTACATCTGTAAATATCATATTAGCTTCATGAATCATACTTTTTAGCCTCTGATACAAATCCCATGGGGTTTCACCTGGAAGCATCACGATCTCCTTAAATCCGATGATCAACTGAGTTTTTGATTTTGGCCAGCTAATTTCTTTGTACAACGCGATCTGGATCTCCGCTATTCCTGCATTTGGGTGATCATTCGAGTGCTTGATATACCAAATCAGCGCGCGATCCTGCACCATGCTTACCAATATGGCCTTCTTAATGTTGTCATCCATAACCTTGTGTGCTTCCCATACCGCTCTTACTACGAACCAAAACTAATCTAGATCTTTGTTCCCTACCCTTCTTAATACAGGCAACTTGATCGTGCTCGCCATGCTAAACTGCTGGTTTGGTGGAGGCGGTATGGGCAAAGATGGAGGTGAAGGAGGTGACGTGAGTGGCAGCATAAGTGGGGATGGTAATTGTGGAATGCGTTGCCTTATCAAACTGACCACACTCCTCAGAGAAACCCAAGCGCACTCTTCCTCGCTCGCTCATGGAGGTTAAATTAAAGGAATATTTCCTAACCCTTCAATACCTTTGTAGACCTTTCCACTCTGTGTCATTCCACTCATTAATTTATTTGCATCACCTGGTTTTCACATAAAAAGATCTTAATTTAGTTATTCAAAGATTTGATGTACTTACCTCGCGATCCTTTGAGAAAACATCTTTCTGCTTCGTTGTAGCTTACAGTCATGTCTATCGCAAATTTAGTGATAAACCCTCCTATTATCCGATCGAACCAATGGTCTATGCCCCGTGCGATCTTATCTTCTGAGGCCTCTAGCCTGCACACCAATTCTAGAGTCCACACTATTGGTTTATCGAGCTTATACCTTCCCTAGCTATCGGTTGACCTCGCAATCCAATCATATAGCTCTTAAGAGAAGGACGCAAAGAAGATCTTATGGATTTTCATATATACGTAGCAATCCAACCACCTCTTCTCAAATATCTGTGGGGTCTTGTTTTCCTGTATCATGAACTCATGAAATTTCTGGTCCATCCAATCTTCAATTTTCTTCTTCATAGGGTTCCAGTGTTCTAACATCAGAGATCCCTTAGGCAAATCCCAGTCTCGGCAATGAAACCATTTGTTGGCTTCTTGGGGCCTGACCTAGGTTCAGAGGTATTTTAGCCAAACAAATCACAAAACTACCGGACCTTTTGGAAATAATCCATGAATCACAGACTGAGGTCTCACCTGAGGTAGTATGGGAGTGTGTTAGAACCAAGTTTCCACACCCTAGGGATGTCTAGATGAAGTCTGGAAGGTCCACGAACCAATCCTATGCGCTGTGCGCAACTGCCTGTTTAGTGCAACTACCTTTGCGTGGCTTAAATGATGAGCATGACTCTTCTTTACCCTTTACAGTGCTTATTAGTATTATAGATCTTGAATTAAATTAAGTGGGTCCAATGCTTTCCTTTGTCATTCAACATAAATAGACATGCATGCAATTATAAACTATAAACAGATGCATAACAGAAATAGAGCAACAGCTATACAATATCCCAAAACCAACTTATCTTTATTAATGCCTTTTCCAGTTACAATCCACCTCCTACCCTGTGCACACAGCTGCAGGGGTTTGCGCACAACCATGGACTCTAGCAGGCCTCTACGCACACAGCTGCAGAGCCTCTTCTACTACTACGACCCACGACTCGGGCTAATAGACTTAGATCGAATATTACTTTCAAAAACCCATACACTTCAGATCTAAAACAAAAGATTACTAAAAATTGACTTCTATACTTAGAGTCTTTCTCTATTTATACATTCCCATGGTCCATGGACGATGGGTAGGCCGACACACTTTCTATATCTTACATTATTTTAGGGTGGACTACCCTTTGAATTGAGTTACTACAACTCATGCTCTGCACACTTCGTGGAGCCTTTACAATACCATTACCCAAAATTGTGGGCTTTAAACACCAAAACCATTATGTGGGGGAGCCACTGACCAATAGGCCCCCAACACAAACATCGTGATTCATCCCAAGTCACTTGGCTAGTGTAGTGATCTTTGCGTGAAGTTCATCCAACAATCTCTGCGCTTCATAGACGTCTGCAACACATTCCTCCACCGTTTGCTGTATCAATTGTGCGCGAATCTCAGATGAATCATTGTTAGAGGACACCTCTTACCTTTTCGCATATGTGTCCTGCATTCTGTTGCTAAAATGATGTACTACATGCCCATCTTCTTACCTGGTGGTTGTATTGGACCTATGAAGTCAATGCTCCACTTATCAAATACTTGTAATGAAACTTGAGGATTTACAGGAAATTTGTCCCTTCTCAAAGGCTTTCCCACTCTTTGGAAAGAATCAAACACCTTGTAGTATGCCTTAGAATCCTTGTGTAATGTTGGTGACCATAACCCAGTGCGCATGATATTCTCTGCAGTCGCTTTCCCTGCATAGTGACCTCCGGCCATTGATCCATGAGCTTCATCTAGGATACTAGCACATTCAAACTCCAGAACATATTGTCTATGTATCTCATCCATTCCCATCTTATACAAATTACCCCCAATAACTGAGAAATTTGCAACATGAACTACTAACTCCTTCTTCTGTTGAGTGGAATAACCTTTTGGAGTTGTTCCCATTGTTAATAACTAAATAATATCATAAGAATGATCGTTTGTAATGTACACTACAAAGAGTTGCATGTATACCAGTCCTTCCTCCAAGCTACTTTGTTCTTCACCTGTTTTAATCTTGGACAAATGGTCTGGACCTGCATTTAGGCTTCCAGGCTTCACAATCACTTCGAAGTCATACTCCTGGAACAATAGTAACCATCAGCATATATTCCCCACAACATAGGCTTATTGACGAGGTATTTCAGCGCAGAGTGATTTGTATACGTTTTAAAATGTCAACTTAACAAATAATGTCTAAATTTCTATAGCGCGTAGACCATCGATGACCCTCCATGCTCTGTAGTGGAGTAATTTTTCTTAGATTTGGATAACTCCTTCTCGCAAAAGCTATTGGATGATCAATCTCTCCCTCACCTCCTTTTGTTAATACAACTCCTAGCACAATGCAAGAGGCATGGACATGCACATGAAGCTCCTTTTTCCAGTTCAAAAACACCAAAATAGTTGTTGTCACCATTTTCTTCATCAAGACGTCCAAGTTGCACTAACATTCTTCATCCCAGCAAAATATCGCATCCATTTTTAATAATTTCTCCATTGGTGCAGCTATCTTGACATACACCTTGATAAACTTCTTATAGTACCTAGTGTGCCCCAATGTCACATGCAGTTATTTCATGTTCTTAGGAGGTTCCAAATTCACAATTACGGTGATATTCAGAGGGTCCACCATCAATCTCTGCTTACATATAACATGGTGAAGAAAAATCCTAAAAGGCACAGAAAATATACATTTCTTCAAGTTCGGCTTGATCTGATACCTTGGACATGTCAAAATATACTTCCAGGAACTTACGAATAAACTCTTTGAATGTTGTGATCACTACCTCAAAAAAGGTTGCAGGTGCATTCTTCAATCTGAATGGCATAATTGTATATTGAAAGCAACCCCACTCAGTCACAAAGGTTGTTTTTCTTCAATCCTTCGACACAATATTTATTTGATGATAGCCTGAAAATCCATCTATAAATGAATACATCTCTTGTCTTCCAAAAATCTCTAATACTTCATTAGTAAACGGTGTTGTAAACGAATCATACGCATAAGAATTATTTAACTCTCATAGATTGACACATGCAAATCTCACCCTTCTATTTCTTTCCTTGGACTGCCACTGGGCTTACCCAATCTGATTCCTCTATTTGATCAAGAATTCCAGATTCCAGCATTTTATCTAGTTCTTAGTGCACCTTCTCCTTATATTTTGGATTCAATGGATAAGGTCACTGCTTAACAGGTTTCACATCTGGCTTCAATGTAATCTTCATAATGCTTAAATCTTCGATGATCCATTTCAAATCTGAAAACTTCATTAGGAACAAATTTTGGTACTTGTGCAATATCTCAACTACCTTATCAACCATATCCTCGTCCCAATAGTCTCCTATATTTGCGAATTTAGGTTCTTCTTTAGACCCAATGTTTACCTATTGAGTCTCAAAGGCTCTGATATATCTAGGTTCGCCACCTTTGGTCCCTCGACCTCACACTATCCTTCAGTTTCAGGAATGGTAATATCCCCCGGATCATCCTCTTCTTCAGCAATCACATTATACCATTCTAGGGCATGATGCAACTGTGTACTCCAATCTGGCTGAGTCCACTATACTAGTTCTGTCGATGTTCTAAATATAGCTACTTTCATTTCTTTTAATGCCTCGTCAATGCTTTCGAAACAATATTTAAAGATGAATTTTAATATAAAAAATTCCCTTAAAATTCCCATTCACTCCTGCCATGGCGAAACTTTGTCTCTAAACACCAGTCCATTAGTATCGTATCTAAGTTATGACAGAAAATATGCACCATTTCTAGTTGTGGTTCTTTCCCCCAGGCCTTAGTCCATTGTGCCAAATGATCACGTGGATCATCCTTCCCACTATATTTTTTTGTCATTCGAGTATTAGCATACCCAAACCTTAACTTCGTCTATCTCATGTATTCTCTCCATCCTGCAAAGATATCCTTGTGCATACCCGAGTAACGGGTAGGCGTAGCGTGCAATGCCAAATATAGTGCCTGGAATTGATGCTCTTTCAATACCTCCATTTCAAATTCATTTAAAAATAGTTCCATGTCATTCAAACCATCATAATGCGAAGGATTCTTACCTCAGTCGAAACACACCTCAACGACTTGGTCATCATATTGCAGTGGAGTGTAGATACTTCAGGTAGCCTATTATGCTAATGTTTAAGCTCTTAATCTAAATCTAAGGCATAGGAGCTATCCCTATCCATCAACTATAGGATTTATGAGATCCTCATCTCGAGCTGTTATCTTGTATATCCGATCAAGATCATCATCACTTTCTACATAGTCATGCAAAGGTTCAATATGATGGGTTCCTTCTGCAGGGTCTAGGGGCGCTACAACCCTGAGAAACTTCTTCTCAAAGGACATCTTCCGATTCTTCAAGTTGATTATCCTGTTCATACCAATATCCCAGTCAATTCCTAATAACGCAGAGTATGGGTTACTATGATCCACTATCTCAATGACTTCAAAGTCAGCGAGTGCACTTCACCCTCAATGTCCATCGTTACACCATATAAACCCCCCATTGGAATAAACTTATGTTTATTTTCCATGCGCAAGATACCACTACAACACAAGTCTCCCCATCTTTTCCCATGTCTTCTTAGGCAAGACATTCACATCAGACACCAGATCCAAGATTACCTCGTCCATTTCATATTCACCTATGTGCACAGTTAGCCTCATCTTATGCCCCTTTCATTCCTTATGTTTACCAATCTTCCTTAATGTGCGTTTCTCCATAGGATTGTTTTCCTTATTGGCACATTTTTCTATTAATTCTTGAAATCCTTCAACTTCTTTCTGATCGCGTAAAATTTTCAGACAAGTCTTCAAAAAGGTAGCAAGTATTGAAGGATCTACTTCTTAAGTTGCATTAATCTCTGGCAGTTCTTCCTCACTTCCTAAGGTGGAGGCCTCAGCGAAGTTCTTCTTAGCTTCCATGAAAGTATCTTTAGTGTGATTAAGGTCAAAGTATACTTGCTTCTTAGTAGCCTTACACATCTGGCCGTCTTCCTCAGGCTGCTTACCTTTATATGTGGTAGTTTCCATGCCACTTCTCAATACAATATTTATGCTATGATCCTCTTCGCGGGGCTCAACCCTCTTCATCTGAATGTTTTGCATAGGCTGTTGGGACTGCGCCTTATTTTCTCACATCTTTTCCGTAAGGACTAGACATTCCTCCATGACATGGTCAAATTGTCGACAATACTGACAAGAGGGATGTATTGGGTTTGTACAATCTCACGCAAAGTGTCCTGCTTCATCACAGTTATAGAAAATTACCTATCCATGCCCTCAACCTAGTCCAGTGCCTCTTCCTTGTCCTTAACCTTCGAATCCTCTAAGCGCTGCTCCTATGCCTTGATCCTGAGGCTAGTTCTCTGCCTACATTCTATAGGTAGGGGTTCTATCCATCAATAAATCATAACTCCTACACTGCCATTCATCATGTCCTACAGACTTACAAAAATTACAAAATAACTACTAAGGGGTTTGTACAAACTTCTACAATAGATGGAAATTATTAGTAGAATGATGTCCTATAACTTGACAAATAGCACAACAAAACACAACTCATGTGCTTGTCCCAACATAATTCTTTAGTTTCAGGGCCACAAGTCCTCCCCCTATAGTATAATTCTTAAAGATCAAGAAATGGAACTTATCATGTCCATGGCTTTTACATTTCAGACACCCGATCTCAGCGCACACCCCCGGCTGAGCTTCCCTTCATTTCTTCAAGCTCTGCAACTCTAATGCAAGATTTCCCACTGTGAATAAATCTATTGTACTCCAAGGTTCATATCATGAATAGGCAATGCATCCAACCTCATCGTGATCTCCAAGGCTTTTGCTTGTGTTGCTATTTTCTACTATGACAAAGGTATTCTTAAATGTGGCAAGAGAGATGCTATAATCTAGTAATGACATTGGGAAGGTGAGATTAACATATTAGCCTATCTTATTAGGCACTTCAACTTCTTATGAAAGTCCCAAGGTGTCTCATCGACCTTCTCTTGGATTTTGTTAAATTCAATTACTAACACATTGGGGATGTCAATGCAATACTTGATATACCATGTTAACGCATGGTCCTGTAAGGTTGTCACCAATTGTGTTTTCTTAATATTATCATATGTAATCTACTATGCTATCCAAACAACATTTATGACAAACCAAAATTGTTCTAGATCTTCGGTCCCTGTTCCTTTAAAAATTGACATTTTCATTATGTTTTCCATGTTGAATGGTGGGGGTAGAGGTGGAGGTGGCAAAGGCATAGGTGCATGCAGCAGAGGTGGAGGTAGAGTGGATGGATGAGATGTCCTCAAAATACCCTATGTAATTAACTAAACTACACTTTGTAGCATAGTCAACACTTCCCATTCATCATCACTTGAAGGGGGTTCAATGAGTGGACTATATCCTAGGTTGGATCCTCCATTCCTTCTAAAGAATCTCCCACTTCACGTAGCCCCAAACATCAAGGTAAATACATAACCCTATTTTCACATAATAAAATTTCAATCAAAATCTTTAGTGATTTCAAATACTTACCTTGCTGTTCATTAAAGATCCTCCACTCTGCTTCGCTATAGCTGATATTTCTATCGATCGTGAAATAAGTCACAAAAATTCCCAACATGTGATCAACCCAGTGATCCATAGTCTGCACGATATTGCCTATTGATGCTTCCAAACATTGCACTAGTTTAGGAGTCCACACTGTAGGGCCTTCGAGCCTCCACGTGCCTTGATTATCGGCCAATTTTGACAACCACTCATATATTTCTTCAGGGAAGAAACAAAAGAACATGTCAGTCTCGTCTATATACAAAAATCTCTGCAGCCACTCCTCCTCCGATAATATAGGGCTCCTTCTCTCCTAAGCCATGAACGCATGTGATTTTCAATCAATCCACATATCAAGCTCTTCCTTCATAGGAAATCATTTATCACAAATCTCTCATATAGATCCTGGTCCCAAAAACGAAACCATTTGTTGGCTTAAGGGGACGCGACCCACGTTTAGAGTTTTTCGGGCCAACCAGAAAGACCCTAATTGCTCGCCCTTTAAGCAACAACCTACAAAGCGTAGGATGTAGTCTCACCTGAGGCAGTATTAGGGGATTCTAAAACCAAATTTATTCATCCAAGGACATGTGATAAGTAATTCTTAAGCTTCTATAGCTAAGATCTGCCTTCATGCATATCGGTAGACTTCTATGGCTTGCTACTGCAATTCTTAAGGAAACGGATTCTAAACCTTCGCGATGGTCGACGATTAGTCTTTGTGGACCCTAAATGGGTAGTTTATCCACTTTCACACATTAATCAATAACCCTAGATATGACTTCCTGCAGATCTATCCAATTCATCAAAAAAAATAACATAACTAACCCTTATATTCACGAACATAGATAATTACTTAAAACATGCATAAATAAGATAGATTCGGTAGTTACGTGCATCTTTCATGCATTATTTCATTAAAGCATGTTATTGAGTGACATAATATAACATAGACAAATTTGACAATAATGCATGATAATTCTCCAAAATTAGTCTTTATTCAATTCCAACATTCAAATTACAGACTTCTCCACACTGTGCACTCAGCTGCAGGGGTCCATGCACTCAGCTGTGGACTTACCAAGGCCTCTTGTGCACTCAACTTCAAGAGTCTTCCCCTTCTTTCCTAAGTACAGGAAGTAGAGCCTTATTTCCTTAGAACTTTCCCAAAACGACAAAAGTCATTCAAAGTTTCCAATTATTCATTCCAAGTTATCTCTAAGACTCGCTATGACTCAACTATTTATAGCTTTCTTCCACAAAATGCCATGGTCCATACATCATGGGAGAATCTTAAAACTGACCCAAACAAGGGGCTAAGACCCCTTTGACTCCTATCTACTTCATTGCTTTTCATCCACATTTCATGGAGACTCTACATTTTTTACAAAAACTTATACACAAATTTATAGAAAAATTGGGTTAACTAACCCCAAAATAACCCTAGGGACCCTATCCCAAGAAATAACCTTGACTTTCCTTACCATATCTTATCCAAAAGTAGATTTGAGAAGACACCTTGGGAATAAAAATATGGATCCTTACTTTAGAAATAAATTGTCGAAGACCATATATTATCCAAAAGTATATTCGTGAAGACATATTGAGATAAAAATATGGATATTTAATTTAGAAATAAATAGGAGAAGACCATATCTTATCAAAATTAGATTTGAGAAGATACCTTGGGAATAGAAATATGGATATTTTCTTTAGAATTAAATTGGAGAAAACCATATCTTATCCAAAAGTAAATTTGAGAATACACTTTGGGAATTCAATTAATAACAAATAATAACGTCACATGAGTAAAATAAAATTATAGTTGCACAAGTGTAGGTATATACCAACATTACTTAATAATTATAAGTCAATATTTGGAGGTTAAATAAATATTAATCAATATTAACATGATAGGATCAAGTAGGGAATTACGTTAGGAAAATTCTCCTGAATGAATGTGTTATATATATATTACTCCATATGACCTCCATAGCTTTGTCAATAAAGCACTACTGATATGTTCATATAGGAATACTTGGGTTTGAAAGTTCGATAGGCTCATCAGTGCTTGCTTGTGAAAGTTATTTAAATAATCCTTTATGAGGAAACATGTCTCCTATAGATGATGACAACGTGATAATACTTGTAGCACGAGAACCTGTTTGTGGAACCCCACACATAACGACATGATAAGCTTAAAAAAACTAACTATCCAACAATACTTGTAAATCAAATTCAAAGAGCCATCAAAGATGATATATCATGAAAAATAATGAAAGACAACCAAAACAAACTTGCATTCACACAAAGTACACATGAAAACTACGAGGGTGAACTTTTAAAGCATGAAGGGGACATTCATGGTAATTCAAAGCTTCGTAGTGTGCTCAAGTGCTTAATAAATAGGCTAAAATCAACTAGGGCACACTATCACATCCAGAAGGGCGAAGGGGAGAGATAAAAGGCCTTTAGGTATTCCCTGTGCACCCATGCACCCTGGGAGACAAGGAGAGTGCACTATTGCACTCCAAACTAATGAGGGATGAGGAGAAGGGAGCCTCGAGCCTTCATAGTGCACCTCTATGCTCAAGGAAGAGGAGGGCACATTGTCTCATGCCAAAGGGATGAATGGATGGAGCTTCATGCGTTCGTGATGTCCTCATGTGACCTAAGGAAAAGAGGCTACATTTCAACACTCACAAGGGTTCAAGGAAAAGGCTTTGTTCCTTCGTGATCTGCCCATGCACTCATGAGGAAAACTGGGTTAAACAAGGCATAATTTTCGAGGCTGAAGGGACTTCGAACTTAAGAAGTGTGCTTTGACTATAATAATCTCAGAAGAAAATTCACATGACAAGATTCAATGTTGAGATGAGGAGAATAATTATCTTCAAATATTTATAGATGTTGTCGCATGCATGGTGGAAAATGGAATGTTTCAAGAATGTGAAAATTTTCTTGCATGCGACAGTGGATTAACACTTGAAAGATGAATATTTAGCTAAACACTAGCAAGCAAACTACTAAAAATTTGATTTAAAACAAACAAATCAAGATTTCATAGTGAAATGATGAAAACAAGTAAATATTTGAGCATGCAAACACACTTGTTGCACTGGTTGATGAAGGACTTCTTGATTCTCTGGTCGTGTGCTCAAATTGGATGAAATTATGATGAAAAGAATGATTATTTGACCTTATTTAAAGAGATTAAAATGAAAAACTAACTCATTGAATTGTTCTACTTTTCGTTCGATGAAAGTATCAGTTTAGAAGGAGTTAAGGCATTTCCTAGTTTCTAGGAGTGCACCCTCATACAAAGAGTTGGATCACACATGCAACTGGATAGGGTACAAGTCTTGAACACGAGGAGTGCACCTAAGTAGGACGCACTTTCTCATCCTGAAGAAGTGCGCCCAAGTAGGGCACATTCCTTCAGCCTGAAGAAATGCACTTTGTTTAAGTGTAATTATTCATCCTCTTTAAGTGTGCTTTTTATTTTGTGAGATTTCCTTGCTTTTTCATTATTTTTTCTACTTTTGTATTCTTTTTTAGTGTGTACAATGTTATAAGGAAAGTTTATAAGTCAAGGCAGATCATGGATTGACCTAACAATAAAATCTACAAACTCAAATGCTTCAAATATTTAAGTGATGACGCTTGAGACACATAGACATAGGAGGATGTGATGATAGGAGAAATCACACAAATAACAAATCAAACCACATGACAACACTTGGGGGATTGAAATGAAAATTAGCATTGGCTCCAAAATTTACATAGGAAAACATTTTGGAGCGTCGTTGTCACAGGGACAACATTGGCGACACACTGGGAAAAACCCATCTTCTTTGAATGGTTTCATTGTAACCACAACGTCTGATTTCTCCAGGAAGTATTGATTCGATCAATGAGTTACCTTCGACTCACTATTCTACTCAGTTAAATATACTGTTTTCCCTATTCCATTACTCGATTTAACACAACATATATAACACACCGTAGTAATGAACATGAGGAACATGTCTTAAAGATTTTATTTATACACTAGCATGAAGAACATTCTTTGTATTTATGATTACAAATACATCAAGAGTTAAAATAGTAATTATGAAGACCAACAAAACCTACAAAAATTCAACACCCCCTGTTAGCCAATGAGGTATTCATAACGACTACCTAGATGTTCTCATGTTCAATGTATTCTCTAAGAAAAGATTATAACAATTTAACATCAACATCAACAAGCTACCATAATTCCAGTCAATACCTATGACCTATGGTGTAACCTCACCATAATCTTAGTTGGTACTTGTGGCACATGGTACATCTTTAGCATCACCTATTAACCATAATTTTGGTCACTGTATTTGGCCCATGGTATATTGATTAGTCTCGGTTCACCATCATCATTGTTAATCTGTTTGACTCATGGTAAAACCTTAGGTACACACTCAATTCATTTGGGTGATCTAGTCCTAAATAAAAAAGACTAATTCTAGGACATGAGGTTAAAATATCTCGCTCAACCTATTAGGAGAGTAATATCATCCTAAGCCTCTAAGATCATCCTTCCTAATCTAGTCAACATACTAGACACAGGAAGAATGATTGCGGTCTCGCTGACAGTGTTGGATTATGCCAACCTTGTAAGTGGATATCCTTTATGTGAAGTCCCAAATAGACTTCACACCATTTGTTGTAGGATACCCATCTAGTCATACAACATACCCACCATTGAAATGGTTTTCCAAGAGACAAAAATAAGGTGTATGGTGTATGAGGTAAAATTCCATAGCTAGAGAGAGAAACAAGCCACTAGTTAGAAAATTAAGAGGACTATCCTAAAGGGGGGCCCGAGAATAAATATAAACACTTGTTGAGTACCTAAAAATTAGTCCACATAGTAAACAAAAATTGTTAAATCATAAGAAATTCATTCAATAACAACCATAACTAAGCAATGTAATAGGTCATTAACGTAGCATGTAAATAAAGAAACATATATCATATACATAATAAGAATAGTCGAACTATATACATGATACATTGCCAACACATTGATATTATGATAATAAGTGAGATATCCCATGTACAATGTTAGATAAGTGGGTCACTACATGTAGTAGTGGAACACAAAGCCACAACTTTCCTATCCAAAGAATAATCTATCTCCTATGTATTACAAGAGAAGCCAAGACTAAGACTCCCTAGAAAGGCATCTACATGAATTATGAAAAGCTATTTCTAACAAATACAATGAATCTTGGGCTTGTCATGATGCTTTGACTTCTATTACTATTCATATTCTAATTTGACTCATTACATTTGAATCTGTGGTCATTCATATTCCACTTGTGTCCCTTGGACTTCATTACACATCATTTATTACATAAGACAATTTATGCATGTGATGGTGGCCTAATCAAGAAAATTTGATAAAAGAAAAAGCTCATCAAATGGATAGATGATTTTTGAATTCACGTTTTTGTAATCGATAATTTGTTTTAAAAAAAATCTTTTGGTAAAAATTACATAGGAGAAAATCTCGTCGACGTGTTTCAAACCAACTAGTGCGTTCATCTTCAAGACAAGATGAAGAACCCAATCTAGGAATTAAAATAAATAGATGAAGAGATAATATAAGTAGCCATTAGTTTATAACAACTAGTTTGACTCAGTAACCATTAAAAATAAAAATTTAGAAAGAAATAATATATTCAAATAATTAATATAACTAATATTTAATATCTATTTATAATATTTATATAAATAAATAATTTAAAAATAATTTATTATAATCAATATTATTAAAAATAATAGTAATAAAACATTATTATGATAACTTATATTACGAAATATAATAAAATTACCAAAAAAAACAAATACTAAGATTAAAATGGCTAGTTTGATGCCAAGGATCGGTTTTCTGGAGTGCACCTTCCATTTATCCAAGGGACCACAGATAATATTGCAAGGGTCCTAAGAAAGCATAATATTCCTAGAACACTTAGGCCCCTTAGCACTATTCATCGCTCCCTAAGATCATTTAAGGTTACCATGAACCCCAAAGATGGGAAAGGTGTTTACATCATTCCTTGCTCTTGCGGGACTCCATGTATTGGTGAAACTGGTTGATCAATAAATCAAAGGATTTATGAGCACACTGCTGGCATCAAGCATGGTAGGTCTCACTCCTCCACTTTCGCAAAACATGCATAAAAGAAAAATCATCACATCTGCATCGAAGAAGCTAAGGTCATTGCTAGGATTAATCATTTTCACCATCGTAAATTCAAGGAGGCCTTGGAAATCGAAAAGAGGCCTATAAATATGAATAGGGACAATGGTTGGAGTATTAACAGGTGTTGGATCCCTGCTCTATCTTCCTAGTTTTTGTTTAGGCTTGATATTAATTTCAATTAGAAGTTCTTTTTATTTTTATTTGTTTTTATTTATTTATTATTTCTTTTCTAATAAAAGTACTTTTTAGTATTATAAATTTTATTTTTTTATTTGTCTTATTTTGGTAATATAACTTTGATAATCAATTTTATTATAAAATTATTTTTAATAATAATAAAAAATATATTGCTAATTATTTAATAATATTGATTATAATAAGATTATTTTAAATTATTTCTTTATATAAATATCATAAAAGTATTAAATATTAGTTATAATTAATTTATCTTGATGGTGGAGGTGTAATCCCCATCTCTGAATGGAATATGTCTTCCTGTGAGTGGTTGTTCACCTGGAGTGTATGTCTCATCATCCATGGGTTGGATGGTGTCTTCTCCCTCATATTGCTCCTCCTCTAGTTCATGAGACAATTTTTCTTCTTCCAACCTTTGTGCTGCTTCCTGCACCCGAGACTTCCTCTGTTGTTGTTCTTCTATTTATCTCCTCTCTTCTCATTTTACCAAGTGCTTCTCAATAAACTCATATGTTCTTCCTTCTCTCTTCTTATTCTTCTTCATCTTCTTCTTCTTCTTCTTCATATCCTCTCCTTTCCTGCTGTGTTTGGGTAGATCATGTGTTTAAAGGATCAACCTTCCATTTTCCACTTCTCTCTCCCAATGAATACATTATCCTTCTCCTGGGAGCTAGCTTATTTACTTGGGTTATTGTTCCATCCTCCTCCTCCTCCTATGAATCTCGAGTTGGTGTATCATAGGGTGAACTCCTCTTCATAACTGGATGTGTCTTCATACTAACAATGTACCTGTTCTTTATCTTTTCATCTTTTGCTTTGGACATTGATGAATACCATGTATTATGATTGATCATATGACAATGTTCCCTAATAATTTTCCTAAGATCATATGCATGGAATTATTTGGTGGCGAAGTGTAGCAAAGACAAATATTTTATCTTTACTATTATAGCCTTGCGACTCTTTAATTCATACAATCTGATTCTTAATGGAAAGATAAGGTAAGGGACTTTTTTCCTCATATGAATAATTTTTTATATTCACTTGTCCATGATTTGTGACTTCCTACATGACCACCTTATTTATCACATATTTTCGTGTAAGATGAGGGGCTCTTGGACATCTAAAGCATCTAATGTATGTGCCCTCAAGAGCTACAAACCAATCCACAATATCTTGAAATCACTTCAACATGATTGACACTCTCACTAGAAGCACAAGGTGAGAATCTTCCATGTGTGTGATGATCCATTCAATAGCTTATGTACATGGAATGACTAGATATCTACATGCAATCTTATGTATCCTATAATTCTTACTATTGAAGTATGCATGCACATCTTATAAATCCTTAGGAAATTTATTCTGCATGAATGTGTCATATATTTTGCACCATGTGACCTCTATAGGTTTCTCAATAAAGCACTGAGTATATATGTAAATGAGAATACTTGGATTTGCAACTTCAATAGGATCATCAGTTCTTTCTTGTGAAATTTCTTTAGATGTTCCTTTACGAGGTAGCATGTCTCCAACAGATGGTGACAAAGTGATAATACTTGTAGTATTAACACATGTTTGTGGAATGACACTCATACTGACAAGATAACCTTAAAATAACTAACTAGGCAACAACACTTGTAAAAGTTAGAGGAAATTTCATCTTAAAAGTGCCCATCAAAATTTTCATGTAGTCTCTATGTCATAATATGTAAAAAAATCAAAATCCTTTAAATTTAAAAAGAGGTACATGTCATAAATAATTTTAAATTGTTTAATTTAGTCATCTGTGAAATATTTTATTAATATTATTCACCTACCTTAACCATATAAATCAGAATATCAAAATGTTATTAATTAAAAGTAAATCTTTATAGTAGTGAAAAATTATAACTTAAAAGTGTGGACCCAATTCACATTAATAACCATGCCCCATAATACATATATATACATACACACACACACACACACACACACACATATATATATATCTGTGTGTGTGTGTGCGTGCGCATGTGTGTGTAATTAAATATAAAATATAAATATAAACAGTTACATTTAAATATAAAATTTATATAGATAAATTATTTAATAAAAGTGTCATAATTGAACATTTTTAAAAGTTAAAAAATTAGAAATTATTATTTTAAAAATTTTTTATTTTTTGTGCTAATAAATATTTTGGAAGACACATAAAAGTAAAGTAATACTAAAAAATTGTCTGCATAGCATTTTTTATTAATTTCTAGATTTTTCCTTACAAGGCCACTTTTAGGGTGAAATTTCCTCTAATATCAAATTCAAGGAGTCATCATGAATGATAGATCATGAAAAACAATGAATGAAAACAAAAACAACTTTTATGCAAGCAAAATACAAATGAAAAGTTGGAGGGCGTACTTTTAAAGCACAAAGGGGGCATGCATGGTCGTTCAAAGCTTCATAGTGCACTCATGTGCTTAATAAACAGGCTATAATCAACCAGAGCACACTTTTACACCTAGAAGGATCGAAGAGGTTAGAGAAAAAGCCTTTAGGTATTCCTTGTGCACCCATGCACCTTGGGAGACAAGGACAGTTCATTGTCACACTTTGAACAAAGGAAGGATTACGAAAAGGGAGCTCCGGGTCTTCTAAGTGCGCCTATTTTATCAAGGAAGAGAAGGGCACACTATAACATGCTGAATGGGTGAATAGGTGAAGCTTCATGCCTTTGTGATGCACTCACGAATCCTAATGTAAAGATAGCACTGTACAACACTCTGAAGGGTTGAAAGAAAAATCGTTGTGTCTTCATGATGTGCCCATGTGATGAGGAGGAAAACTAGGTTAAATAGGGCACAATTTTTAAGGCTTAAGGGGCCTCAAACTCAAGAAGTGCACTTTTCCTATAAAAATCTCATAAACAAGTTCCTATCACAAGATTCAATGGTGATATGAGGAGAAGAATGATCTTAAAAGAAATTATAGATGTTATCACATGAATGGTGGAAGATGGAACGTCTCAAGAATGTGAAAATTCCCTTCCATGCAAATCATAGTGGATTAACACTTGTAAGATGAGTATTCAACTAAATTCCAACAAAGAAACTACAAAAAAAGTGATTAAATGCAAACAAAGCAATATTTAATAGTGAAATGATGAAAAACAATAAACATCTGAGTATGCAAACTTATCTGTTGCATTAGTTGATGAAGGACTTCTTGATTCTCCTGCTATGTTTTCAAGTCAGATGAAATGATGATGAAAAGAATGGTTAGTTGAATTTATTTACAGAGATAAACATAAAAAATAACTCATGCATGAGTGGCACTTGTTATAAGATGAAAGGATCAATTAAGAAGGAGTTAAGGCGGTTCCTATTTTCTAGGAGTGCGCCCTCATACAAAAAATGGATCATGTGTGCAACTGGATAGGGTGCAAAACTTCATCATGAGGAGTGTGCCTAGGTAGGGCACAATTTCTCACCCTGAAGGAGGACACTTATGTACGGCACATTCCTTTAGATTGAAGAAGTGTGCATTATTTGAGTGCAAGCCTCCATCATCTTTAAGTGCACATTTGCTTTTGTTAGATATTTTCTTGTGTTTTCTTTCCTTTTCTTTCTTTTTTCTTATTTTGTGTGCTTTTTGAGTATGTGCATGGTTAGAAGGAAAAAATGGACCATGGTTTCACCTAATCATGGACTTTATGAGCTCAAATGATTCCAATGGTTAAGTGATGACACTTGAGACACATTGACTTAAGAAGATGTGACGCTAGGAGAAATCACACAAATCACAAAATCAAACCACATGACAACACATGGGGTCTTGAGATGAAAATTAGCATAGGCTCCAAAACTGTCATAGGTAAAAAAATTGGATGGTTGTTGTCACAGTGACAACATTGGTGACATAATGGGAAAACCCAAGATTCTTTGAATGGTTTCATTGTAAGAACAAAGTCTCATTTCTCTAGGAAGTATTGATTCAATCAATGAGTTACCTTCAGCTCACCACTATACTAAGTTAAAAGTATAGTATTATCCATTCCATTACTCAGTGTAACACAACATATATAACACACAATATTGAAAGAAGGCCAATGAAAGTAAGGGTAGTATGGAACGATGAGATAAAACAATCATAGTGTGAATTTTACATATTAGGCATTTGTCCCCTGCGAGGAGGTCTCGATAGTACCTCAACGAAGATCCTTCAGGAACACAAACGTTTCTATGCTACCATTGAGCTTGAACCATACCCTGGTGAAGTTTATTGCTTCACCTCCCTACGCAGGAATCATTTCTCTTCTTTCACTCTTTTATTTTTATTTTATTTCATATGACTATGCATAAGCACATATTATTTTTAACGAGCAAAAGAGGGATCCTAATTTATTGAGAGCATAAGAGGTTATTCATTTAGAGATAGTTTTTATACCTCTGATTCTTTTATCGCTAAAATTTTTCCCCTCATCTTACTATACACAAATAAATAAGAAAGAACACACATTCGTAGTAGGACCAAGTGTAGAAATGGAAATCCTAAATAGATGTAGGGCTCATGGTTTTCTTACAACTTTCTAGTTTAAGGGCCTTTTTTTTCCATTGGAAAATCATTAATTTTAAATATATCAACTAAACAAAGGAAAAGGGAGACAGATAAGCCAATGGCTTCATGTTGCAACCACTTGTCTTTCACAAAATATTAGCCAAGTCATCTCAAAGCTCAAAACCAACTTATTCAAGGATAAATTAAAATGAAAGAATAAAATCAAAATGTGAGAAAGAGAAAGAATAGTGAAATGCATATAACTACATGCAACCTAACTTAGCCTAAACTAAATAATACAAGGCCGTATCATGTAAAGTGGAACTTCCAATGTAGCCATAGAAGTTGATCCCAAGATTTAGACCAAAGGATATGATTGTGAAGAATCAAAATCAAAAGTAGTGTAGTAAAAAACAAAAACTCTATAAGCATCTGCACTGACAAATGAAAATAGGAAGTGAAACCACAATGGTGTATTTCACTCGATTATTTTACGAAATCGTGGACTTCACAGTAGAATTAATCACTAGGCCTATGACCATATATGAATCAAGGAAGCATGTGCATGTGCAGAACATGAGACATGATCATAGATTGAAAAGACTCTTTTAATGAAACAAAACCTTTAAATAAAGACACACAAGAAATACTACGCAAGGAAAAATACATTTCGTACGGCCTGCCATCAGTTTGAACACAATCCAAGTTGTCATGCATGTAATATTATCTGATGGATAATGTAAGAGATTTATTAAGATTTTTCTATATTTCTACATTACATATTTGTGATTTGCTTCAAATGGAATGAAGTGCTAAAAGCTCAATAATCAAGTTAAATTTCCTTCCCTACAGGTTGAAAACATTTATATGAATGAAAGAAGAACTCATCAGGAAGGAATCATCATCCCATTTGCTAACACTGATGAAATTTTTATGAAGAAAAATCAAACAGTGACAGAAATCACACATACCGCCATAGTGACAGGGACATGACATAACCATCAACCTTAGCTAAAGTTCCCTACTCACCTAACTTGACTCAGAAAACATGGTTAGTTTCTTATCAAAATGGGATGCAATATTTAAATCATGTGATTCAACATAAGGTCGATATTAGAGACTACTGCAAAAATCATCAACAGTAAGCATGTCATAATCTTGATCGAAAGGAGTTATACCTAAAAGAAATTCTTCGATAATTGTATCAGACTACATTTGAAATTCCTAAAAATCCAAATATTCATGTATGAATAAAGATTCATCAAAGTTACTTGAAAAACCATTACCATATAACTGAGAAAGAATAGAATCATTGGGGACATGATAATTGAAGGGTTCATCTTGATTAACGGGTGAATGATTGATAAGAGGAATATCAATATTTTCATATGGTTGATTGATGAGGTCAGATGAATCATCCTCAAATGAGATATGTGCAAGATGATCTTCCGATTAGATGTTTAGGCTACATCCAACACATGGAAAATCAAAGTGAGGATGACATGGGACAAAAAACATACTTGGTTCTTCCTCCAGATGTTAAAAATTTTCATGATCAAGAGGACATGATGAATCTAATTGAAAATAATTCCTTGAAATCTAGACTAAGAATCAGAACTTCTCGTCTGAGAACTATCAGTCTAAGTCCTGATCCAAAACTTGATAACAAAGGTGAATGAATCGATTAACAAAATTCTTAAGTGATTCACTAAATTCCATTCCAAGTTTATGAAATTTGTTAATGACAGCTTGATATTCATATTTATCGAATTTTTGATCAATCTCATTAAAAAAATGATTGAAAGATGTGATAGAAGAGATTGGTAGAGTATAGCACCATTTCTTCACATGACCATCCAACATAAGGGTAAACAAGTGTGCAATGATTTCTTCTGAATCAACACCATTCAAGAAACAAAATGCATAAATTCTACAACATTGACAATGATAGTTATTGTCCCCTTTCTATCAAATTTAAATCGTGACAAGTCATCTAGAAAGTCCATGGGATTGTAAGATCTAAATAATGAGAAGAACACCTTGGGAAGCCATTAAAGGTAAAAGATCCAAACAGACTTCAAAGGCTCAACTTGTCATCTAGCCCTCCTTTGAGCACCAAAAATGTTGATGGTGTTGGATTTCGCCAACATTGTAAGCGTATCTCCATGATTTGAAGTCCCAATTAGAACTCACATGATTCGGTGTAGGAGTCCCATTTGGTCATACAGGTGGGCCACTATTGAATTTTTTTTTTCCAAGAAGTGCCTTTGTTATAGTAGGACATATGAGAATACAATGCCTCTTGGGGTAGCAAGAATCTGAGATTTGTGAGATGTTTAATGTAAGGTGTATGAGGGAAACTTCCATAGTTGGAGAGAGACATAAGCCACCGGTAAGAATATTAATAGTACCATCCTAAAGGGGGACCCAAGAATAAAGATAAAGACTTGTTTAGTACTTGAAGATTAGTCCACATAGTAAACATCAATCGTCAAATCATAACCACATTAATTGAATAACAACCATAACTAATAAACAAAATGGTGCATTAACCTAGAATGTAAATAAAGCAACATACATCATACACATAACCAGAATAATCCAACTATATACACGACACATGTATGAAGGAATTATAACTCATTGAGCTTCTGATAATAAGGGAGACAATGAAAGTACACTATTACATGAATGAATGATTGCATCCAAGAGTGGAACATAAAGCCACAACTTGCTTCTCCAAAGAATAATTTATCTCCTATAGAGTACAAGAGAATCCAAGGCTGAGCCTCCCAAAAAGGTCATTTACTTGAGTTATGAAGAGTTATTTATAAAAAAATAAAATGAATCTTGGGCTTCTCATGAGTCTTTGACTTTTATGACTATTCATATTCTAATATGATTCATTACATTCCAATGTGTGGCCATTTTTATTCCACTTATGTCCCTTGGACTTAATTACATAACATTTATTACATAAGAAAATTTACACATGATATGGTGGCCTAATAATACAAAACTGCAAAAAGGAAAAAATCATCAAATGGATAGATCATGTGATTCTTCATGGACCTCATTTGTGATATAAGTGTTCCATACTCTGAACTCCTTTAACATGTATTCAATCTGATTTGTCAAGTCCCCTTCGTAGTGTATCTTTACCTCAAATTCTTTTGAAAGTATGTTCTTGGAGCTTAATTGTACATTATCCCATAACCAGGAAAGATTCATGTGCACTTTGACTGGTTCAAAGGCATATTGTTGAATAATTTTCTTGGTGACCTCCAGGCCTTCCTGTTTAGTTTCTTATTTAATTTTTTCAATGTAATCCTTGATCTCTTGAAATATTACCCTCCTAGCTCTGATTTCTTCAAGGGTTTCGATGGAAGTCATCTTGTGCTTGTATGTAAGAGACTCAAACCCATTATGTAGTTGATTGTATGTAGCCATAGTATTAATTGATTGTTTTCCAAGAGGAGCATAATTCTATAGGTACATTCCCAACTGAGTTTTGACTATCTCGGTAGAGAATTTGTCTTTCTTTTCCAAATGTTGTGGAGAATCTGTGTATTTGGAAGTCCTCTCCTGCATATTTTCAAATACTATGTTTACTACCTTTAAGAGTTTCACCACTTCTTTTCCATTCTTCTGAATGCCAATGGGAGGAGCCATGACCGACTATATAAGCATAATCTCATGGTATAGTCGAGCCATGGTATCCTCCATTCATCCCAATTTATCTGTCATGGATGGATTCCATTCTTCGGTACTAGACTTCTTTCATAACACTCACTAGTTATCAACTACAAGATGGTCTACACATTACTTCATTGCAGCAAGTTATCTTCTCATCCTAGCATTCTCATTAGAAAATACTCTGAGTTATCCTGTGCCATTGTAGTGAATGAAACGTTTGTTTCCATAACTTCCCTCAAATTTCTTCTAGTTTTGGATGTGACGACTTTTTTTTTTCGCCACTGAGACTGAGTTTTGAGGATCATTGGGAAAGTAACTATGCATTTTTTGCATGATCCTCTTCTTTTGCTGATCAAATGTTATGTTGCAAACATATGTGACTATGTCTAATGGTGGAAGTGTAATACCCATCTCTCTAAATGGAAGATGTCTTCCTATGAGTGATTTTTCACCTAAAGTGTTGAGATCATCATCCATGGGATAGATGGTGTCTTTTTTCTCACACTTCTCCTCCTCCAGTTCATGTGTCAACTTTTCTTCTTCTAGCATCTGTGATATTTCCTTCTCCCAAGATTGCATTTGTTGTTGTTGTTCTATCTATCTCAGCTCCTCTTCTTCTACCAGTCGCTTCTTGAGGAATTCATCCTACTTCCTACTCTCCTCTTCTTCTTCTTATTCTTCTTCTTCATATTTTGTCCTTTTTGACTATGCTTCGGTAGCTCCTCTATTTAAAATACCATCCTTCCATTTTATATTGCTCTCCCCTGATGAATACCTCATCCTTTTCCTGGGAGATAACATATTTACTTTAAGTGTCCTTACCTCCTCTTCCCGCTCCTATAATTCGTGAGATGGTGGATTGTGGGGTGAACTAATCTTCATAGTTTGATGTGCCTTCATTCTGACATTGTACCATCTCTTTATATTTTCACCTTCTGCTTAGGACATTGATTAATACCCCATATTATGACCAATCCTGTGACAATGTTGCCTAATAGTTCACCTGGGATCATATCCATGGAATTCTTTGGTGGAAAAGTGTAGGTGATATATCTCTTTGTATCTCTACTTCTATAGCCTTCTGACTCTTCAATTCATACAATTTGTTCCTTAATGGAAAGATAGGACAAGTGGTTTTCTTCCTCTTGTGAAGAATTCTTGATATTCCCCTTTGTAGTTGATTTTCCACTTCCTACATGACCACCTTGTTCATCACATATTTCAGAATCAGATGAGGGGTTGTTTGACATCAAAATCATCTGATGTATGTGCCCTCAGAAGGTGCAAACTAGTGTGTAATATCTTGATGTGACTACTTCACTTTATAAGTCATGTACATTGGATCAATCGCAAATATCAAAAGAAATATGGATGAAAATAGATGGTCATCAAATCTATCATATGTGCTTCTGAAGCTTCCTTCCGATAACACCTTGTAGTGGAAACAAGTTGGGAACTTCTCTTTAGGATTCCAATTCCAATATAGTTTTGGGAACGCATGTCGTGCAGAGTCTCCATCAATGAGAAATTCTGACATGTAAAATCTTGGTGGATGATTTGGATGTAAATATCCTTTGGCCTACCCAACCAACACTACAATTCATATGGTAATATATCTGCCCAGTTGAAATTACTTCCACATGTCACTACAAGATTGAATGTATATATCCAATTCTCTTGGAACACCTTAATCTTCTTAAGCCCAAATATATGACAATGCATAGCTATCAAATACAGATATATATCAATTAGAATATTTGTCGGATACACTGTGGATGGGCGATGGAGAATCTTGGCAAGTTATGAACACCATGAATTGATAACATCGACTGTGTCAAGGGTATCCCATCTCATGTAGAATTTGTCATTCGAATATTCAGTGGGCTTTAGCATCTTATAGTGTGTTTACATATCATCACCATAATAGGTGGAAAGTTGACTGCCACTCTCACTACGAAGCACAAGGTGAAAGTCATCCATATGTGTGCTGATCCATTCAATAGCTTCTACACATGGTATGCTTTTGTTTCTGCATGTGGTCTGATGTAATCCGAACTTATTAATATTGATATATACATGCACATATTCTAATTCCTAAGGAAACTTCTCCTACATTAATGTGTTATAGATATTTCTCCATGTAACCTCCATAGCTTTATCAATAAAGCACTCAGTATCTATGTATATGGGAACACTTAGCTTTACAAATTTAATAGGCTCATTAGTGCTTGCTTGTAAAATTTATTTAGAGGTTCCTTTAAAAGGTAGCATGTTTCCAACAAATGATGACATAGTGATAATAATTGTATCACGAGCACTTGTTTGTGGAACCACACTGATAACAACAATATCACTTTAAAATAACCAACTATGCAGAAATACTTGTAAGTCACATTCAAAGACACATAACAGATGATATATCATGAAAATAATGAACAATAGAAAAAAAATGAAGGGGACATGGGTGGTCATTTAGATCTTTGTAGTTCACTCATGTGATCGAAAAAGAGGATAAAATAAACAAGGGCATGTTACCGCACCTTGAAGAGTCAAAGGGGTGAGAGAAAATGCCTTTAGTTATTCCCTCTATGCCCATGCACCCTAAGAGACAAGGGGGGAACACTATCACACTTTGAACTAAGGAAGGATGAGGGAAAGGGAGCTCCAGGTTTTCAAAGTGCACCTATGTGCTGAAGGGAGAGGAGGGAAATATTGTCACATGCCTAAGAGCTCAATGGCTAGAGCTTAGAGCCTCCGTGATGTGCTCATGTGCCCTAAGGCAAAGAGGAGACACTGTATGACTTCGAAGGGTTAAAGGGAAAATCTTCGTTCCTTCGTGATGCACGCATGTGCTCAAGAAGAAAATTGGGTTAAACATGGCACAATTTCCAAAGATGAAGGGGCTTCAAGCTCGGGAAGTGCACTCTTCTTGTAAAAATCTTATAAATAAGTTCAAATGCCAGGATTTAATGTTCATATGAGTAGAAGAATGGTCTACAAAGATTTATATCTATTATTGCATAGATGGTGGAAGATGTAATATCTCAAGAATGTGAAAAGTCTCTTACATGTGATAGTGGATTAACACTTGCAAGATGAAGATTCAACTAAAAAATATCTAAAAAAACTACATAAAACATGATTAACAACAAACAAAGAAATATTTGATAGTGAAATGATGAAAGGAGGTAAAGATTTAAGCATGAAAAATTGCTTGCGACAATGTTTTGCGGAAGGACTTTTTGATTCTCCAACTATGCACTCAACTCAGAAAAATGATGTTTAAAAGAATGATTAGCTATATTTATTTAAAGAGATAAACAAGAAAAACTAATTCATGCTTCACTACCACTTATCGTCACACATAAGGATTGGTTAAGGAGTTAAGGTGTTTCCCAATTTCTAGAAGTGTGCCCTGCTAGTGAAATGATGAAAAGAAGTAAAGATTTGAGCATGAAAATTTGCTTTTGGCAATGTTTGTGGAAGGAATTTTCGATTCTCCAACTGTGCACTCAACTCATAAAAATGATGATTAAAAGAATGATTCGATATCTTTATTTAAAGAGATAAACAAGCAAAACTAATTCATGCATCACTACCACTTATCGTCATAAGTAAGGATCAGTTAAGGAGTTAAGGTGTTTCCCATTTTCTAGAAGTGTGCCTCATGCAACAAGATCGATCATGAATGCAACGTAATAGGGTGCAAGTGTTCATCACAAAGGAGTGTGCCTAGGTAGGGCCCACTTTCTTAGCTTGAAGGAGTGTGCCCATGTAGGGTGCATTCCTTTGGATCGAAAAACTGAACTTTCTTTAAGTGCAAGCCTTCGTCATCTTTAAGTGTAATTTTTCATCTGTGAGAGATTTTATTTATTTTTATTCCTTTTTTTTGGTTTTGTGTATTTTTTAGGGTTTTCATGGTTAGAAGGGAATTTTCTAAGTCAAGAAGGACCTTTGTTCACGTAACTATAGGCTTTACAAACTTAAACACTTTTAATGGTTAAGTGACGACGCTTGAGACACATTAACTTAGGAGGTTGTGACACTAGGAAAAATCATACGAATAACAAATCAAATCGAATTATGACACATGAGGGCTTGAAATTTCAGTTAGTGAAGTCTCCAAAATTAACATAGGAAAAACATTCGGTGGGTCGTTGTCATAGCGACAAGACCTCTATTGGACTCTTTTTCCGAATCTGGTCAAAATACTTGATAGAGGAAGAATCCCTATGCATGATGTTATAAATACTTTGAACCATTTCCCCTAACCCTGATCAACCTGATCTAGGGAGAATGACTATCCTAGATGTTGCAATTTCATCAATCCCTCTTACTCAAAGAGCCATTCTTAATCACTCCAAGCTTGTCCTCAAAGTATATAGACTTAATCCAAGGATATTGGATTTGTTAACACTCTACTTGACTATAGAATAATATTGAAGCTACTATTCTTCCTTTTGTACCATGTATCGGTACTATATCTCACTATTCTTGACCTATCATTATGGTCATCTCTTGCACCTAATCAAGACAATCTTGCAAGTATCTTTTGAATCCATAGTACTTCACAACTTGTTAATCAAGTTGTAATACACTTGGCTTCTACAACACTAAGTGAAACATATTTCTACTTATTTCTCATCTAACAAATCATCATAGGGCCTACAATGATGCATTATCCCAATGAACTCTTTCTGTCTTCTATGCTCTCTACCTAACCTGAATCTATGAATCCTTTCAAATGCA
The DNA here is from genome assembly GCA_000404065.3 of Pinus taeda. Lineage (NCBI taxonomy): Eukaryota > Viridiplantae > Streptophyta > Pinopsida > Pinales > Pinaceae > Pinus > Pinus taeda. The sequence goes on along the minus strand of APFE030378347.1, from coordinate 177,327 downwards.
CTTCATTGTTTGCGGCATATGTCAAACGATAACTAGCTATGCCATATGGGTACTTAAACAAATGTTGAGCTTCATGCCTTGGCTCAACCCTAAACCATTAGAATTCCTTTACTTAGTCCATCATCACCTCTACTTTTTCGTTATCCTAAATCAATGCTCTTTTTGAAACATATTTTGTTGTCAAAATTCAAGCTACTACTGCTACTTTCGATAATATTAGTTATCAAAATTTACAATGTTAATGACAATCCAATGTCTCAAAATCAGAGGTCAGCTCCCTCTAAAGATAAAATAAGAGTCCCTCACTACTCCCTTTATTGCAAAAATGAATATTTTTTCCAAATTTGGATGCCTTTGACACAATTCCTTTTGCTTCCGTTAGAAACAAATCATATAATAATAAGATCAACCAAGACTCATAAGATATCTGTCGATATAAGAATACAAAGAAACATGTGTCTACTTGTGATCGTACAAATCCTTATTCAAATATCATACTTCTTCTCACATACCTCAAAGCTCTGAGGTAGCTCTATGTAAACTTCTTGTTCGTCAATTGCTTCATTGGGAAAATGATATTTGTATCCATCAGGTGCAATTTTTTAAAAGAAATGATAATACTTCTAACAAAAGTGTACCTGAAAACTGGGGAAAACTCCTTTTCATGACCCTCTCCCCCTTTCTGGGAGAGCCGTCAATTCTCAGCTCTCACTTTATACTTTTCTATGATGTCATATGTTGCACATTAGACCTTGTAGATCTATTTGGAAGTCCTTGTTGACTTCGTTTTGGCACAATTAAGGTATACTTAAAATTTTCTTTTATGTATGTTTCTTCTAAGCTGATATCTCATTTAGTACAATATCTCTCAACAAAAATCACTGATTTTGTGACATTCCTATTGTATTTTATTTGTTCTTCCACAACTTCCATCTACTACCAAAGCCTTGACAACCTTTTCTATGTACCTCCATCCTCACTATAAGTCATTTCCATAATTATAATTAATAAAAGGATACAAATATAAGAGGCTAACTAATAGTGAAAATTATAAGAATACTAATTAAGAAAAAGAGATATAGGTTACATATCTTTTGAGGATTTTATGCAGATGTAATATCCCCCTTGATCTTAGCCTTCTTTCATCCATCCTGAAAATTTATCAACCTCGTCCTCCTCATCAATATGATGTCATTATGAGCTAGGGTTTATTCTTTTAGTGGAAATATTGATTTAGGTATAATTTGAGGGTTTTATCCATAAAACCTGGGGGTTTCCTATCGAAGATATTTTTTCATGATAGGGGTTTAGAAACCCTAAATTTCCAATTTTGCAAGTTCATATCAAAATTTCAAAAGCCTAGAATTGATATCTCCTTTTTACATATGAAAAAATCCATTATTGTCATGACTAAATCAAAGATGTTTTATCCAACAATTATCCTTTGTCTCTTCGACTTCCTCATAAACATTGTAGCGGCGATACATTTTTTTCTTTAGATATGTGATCTTAATTTCAATGTGCAAAGAATGGACTTCATCATTCTGGGTTCACCATTATATTTACAAAGTAGATATGAGGATCACAATAATACATATGGCATCAATATAATATTTTTAAGAACAGGTTCGATCAAAAACTTCAATCTAATATGTCTTTAGTTATTTATAACCTTGTAATGATATATTAAAGCCAAGGCAATACTTATCGAGAGAACTTTTGCTCTCAAAATTTGAAGAGGGACTCACCATATCTCTCGTTGTAAGTGAACTTCCTTCATCAAAGTGTGTTTTATTCAAAAGTATGATAATGATTGTTTATTTTTTTCCTTGAACTTCAAGCAGTAGATTCCAAGATTGATTGTCAATACTTATAACATAGGTCATACCTTAGCGTCACTAAATGAAATGCATTTTCCATAACTTTTACTTAAAAATGTAAGGTTTATGACAAAAATGTAATTTCTTGTATCTTTAACATCCTACTTCTCATGCAATGTAACATATTTTAAGAAAAACAAATAGAATGGTTATATGACTCATCAGTACTGGCCTTATATTGCTTTGAGCCATAACTCAAATAGAAATATCAGGAATATTTTTTTATTCTTTAAGATAATAATTACATTTTCATGTGGGTGAAGGGGCTCCTTAAATCATCATTGTTTACCTTAAAGTTTTATTTAAGGATCTGTTATAGTCCATGACTAGTTCCCAATGAGTTTTCAATCTCTAAGGTATATTGATATTACTTAATTGAACTAGAGATCAATAGTTTGAAAGGAAAATTTTGATACGAGTCCAACTACAAAATTCAACTAAAATGATACTTGGTCCTTATTAACAAGTGATTATTTCCTTCAAGAATATTATCAAAGGAACTTAATCTCAATAAAAATTACTTAATATAACTTGATGATACATACTTTTCATTCAAACTACAAAACTTATTAATTTTCTCATCTCTTTACATGTTTGGCTTTCTAGTCCTAATACTCATTATCTAACATTAGATCATGTCAGTACACAAATCACAAGTTTGTTCTCATTACTTCTCCTTGTAAACAAGGTATGCTCTAATGGTCTTATGAAACTTTTATCAAATCACAAAAGGATTACACATCAAAACAAAAATTTAGGCTGGCCTTTGTATTAATTATCATCTTTCAAATTTTTTTGAGGTCATTTTTGAAGCCACTTAGTGTTTTATTATTAGTGATGAAGCCTTCTCATTATTCCTGAGATTTTTCACGAGGCCTTTTATAATTTTGCAACCTTATTGAGGTATCCTCAGCCTTTGAGTTTTCAATCTGAAACCTGAACAGAGACTGAAGCTTTCTGTCAATTAACTTAGGTCTTCAGTATTGACCAAATGAATAGATACATAATTTTGTGTTCTTGTAAATTGTGAATAGGGCTTGTTTCTCTTAGATAAAATAAAATTTCATCCTAAACAATAATTGATCTCAAACTTCTTTTTTTCTGTGTTTCTTGAACTAGGGCTTCTAGAGCTAATGATAGAACACGCACTAGAGTATAATAAGAATGACTTCTTCATTAAGGCTGCTCTTATACCATAACCTTTGTTTTTCAAGCATACTCTAAATTGATAATTAATTCATATGATTTCTCTAAGGTTAATCATTTCTTGCATTCATATTCATCATAAATAAATTACACATAGGATCTCAACAATAAAACAAAATACTAGTAGGATCATAAAGAGAAAACCAAATAAGAACACAAAACATTTACATTGGGAAAACCTACATGGGGAAAAACCCAACAACCTTTCCTTCGATAAATTATTCAATTCAACAAGAGACAAATCTAGATCTTATTATCATTCATAAGGTGAAACTAACCAACAGAGGGACATGGTAAAACCTAGACCAACATCCTCCTAGTCATGCCATAAATATGCCCAATGAAATTGGTCTGGTTAAATGTGTTGCTGCCATGATATGCCTAAGAAAACTTGATCTATCACAATCATAACAATATCGATCCACCTCATCTTGTTTTTCCTCAGAAACACCTCAATATACCTCAGATACAATTCGACCTATTTAGGAGTTCTTTAGGAGACCTCAATTTTCTTACAAAATATCCTTTACAACCTTCCGTTCTTCTTCCTTCACTTGAGCAAAAGGATAAGAGCAATTTGATGATTGAAAAAAATGTGTCTTTATTTTCTAGAAGAGATCGAAATTGTTACCAAGAGGGGGAGGTCAAGTAACATAGATATAGTTATCCTGGAGGTTGAATGGGTTCCTTTCTGATTAGCTTGACTTAACTAGGAGGTGGGTTGACATGACTTGCTTGGATATAATAATTCAGTTTTTTAAAAATTCAAATTTTCTTTTTTTAATGGACATGAAGAACTTGTCTTAAAGTTTCTCTTAAGGAAGTAGCATGAAGAGCATGCTTTATGTTTATTATTATAAATATATCAAGAAATAAAATATTAATTATGAAGACTAACAATAGCTACAAAAGTTCAACACCATGGTTGCTATTTAGAAAAATATATGATGATTCTTTTGAAAAATTACTATGGTGATATCTTTTCTTATGCAACCTAAGATGTTGATTATGTTTATATTTTAATTCTTTTAATTTTTCATTTATTTTTTATATAAATGGTTAATAGTAAAATTTCTAAGATATTATAGGAAAAAATGCCTAGTATGCTATGAAATATTTACTCACCACCTAAAAAGGTCCTCTAAAAACCTTAGCCTATGCTTCTAAACATTTTCTATCAATGATATTTTTCTATCATTATGGACATTCTTTTATTTTGTTTTATTTTCCTTCTATTATATTTTATACAAAGATTATTAATAATAGGATTTTCATAATTAATAGAAACAAATAATAATTATTGATATGAAGAGAATGAATACAAAGTTCACATATTCAATATTTATCATTGTGATATTTTATAAATGGTATTAATTACTTGAATTAGGTATGATGCACATTGTTAGGATTTTACAGGAATTCAATGTTGTTTAGTGAAGATAATTGTTGTAATTGCATTGAAATATTATACCAATTATAGAAATGTCCCAATTAATGATAGATTAGAGCTTACTACATTTACCTTATCTTAGTTACATAATTCAAATATATATGAAAATATCATACATGACCTTTTAAAATGTAATGTTACAAAGCAATAACTAAAATGTAATGTTATTCTTATGACCTCTTTCATCACAAATTATTATGAAAACAAATGACCCCAAAGAACCTACTCAACAATATACATCTATCATAATGTAATGTAATGACTTGTTTCTCCATATATGTGCACTACGATGGTAGCCACTATTAAAGTAAGTAGGTTACAAATGGTTAGGATATACATTGAGTCCCCTCTCAGTCCTCTTGACTATAAAGTATTGGCGAACCAATTCATACATTGATCTACTTAGGTATAAGCTTATATGAAAATTATCCATTTCTCCTTGAATTAGGAGCCTTTTTAAGCACTAAATATCAATTAAGGAGTTATTATTGTAACTTCCCTTGTAGTATATATATATCCTTTTGTGGCTCCAAATACATACAATATTAGTTAGTAGTCCCTCATTCAAGTGAGATGTAGGGCACTAATAGCACTACATCCACCCAAAATTTGTTAACGTATAAAACACTATAGCATTTGCATGCACCTCAGTGTACAAATATCCATAGTTCTCACCGAGAGATGGGAATAACTATTAATTTATATAACAATAAACCTACAAAGAAAACAAAGAATATCTAATGAGTACATAGTGAAAGGTATATATGTATGCATCAATATACACATTGGTGATTATGACAAAACTCTATGCAATGTCAAATTGATGCATTGTAATTTGTAATTGGCTAGTGTGCCTATTGTCATTAAACACATTTATATGCACATTGATTCTTCTTCTAAGATTAAAGGAATCATGTGTGTGAGGAAACCATTTCAATGTATTTTTTTTTATAATGTAATTGTAATAGGAAGTCCCCGAAGGAACTCATGTAAGTGTAATAATGAATTGCATTAACACATACTAGTGCATCTTTTAAGATGTTACACACCATTATTTCTTTCTAAATAATTTTGGCACATTGTGCTTTATAATAGACCATTAATAATGAATCCCATAGATGCATAGATGCATTATATTAATGATTTCCATCATTCACTATCAACATTATTGAAAAATCAAGTGCAAGAAAAACCTATGAAGTGCACTACATGGACTTTAAAAAAGAAAAAAGAAAAAATGTACAAATTAAATCCCAATAACATATTTCAATCCAATGAAATTAAAAATAAGGATGTACCAAAAAAATTACCTATACTCTTCCCATCTAAAGAGGTTTGGTTTTCCTCGCAAAGAATCCTAAAATATAAACTATTTTCCAAAAAAACTAAAATTTGATTAGTGAAGCTTTTTATTAAACATGATAATGGAATTTTTTTTGGAATATATATTTTTCCTTACCCTTTCAAAATGTACTTATCATATAGATGCGTCAATGTATCTTGGGGAGTAGGAATGCACTAGTGTGCTATGTCTTTTGTTTAACAACGAAAATTTATATTTTGTAAGACCTGAATCTGCAATGTGTTGTATATATGAATGATTGTTGTGCCAATTTTCAAGCATAATGACAAAGTGTTCTAGTTTTGATCAATTGTTCTTACTATTGGGTGTTGTCAAACACACATGGACAGCAAGAGAAATATGAAAGATAAATCATGAGAGTACCATTCTTTATTCACAAATGATTTACATTTATAGTACATGTTGTGACCGTTGGGTTTCACATCCCAAGGTCTCTTGGACTCCTTTTGTCCATTCGGCTTCCAAACTAATCCATTGAGGATTAGGTGTCCAACATTCCCCCCCTTAATCTGAAGGGTTATGTATGAGTCCAAGAAGAGAGCTGTAATACAAAATGTGCAAAAATGCATGGCAACACTAGGCTGAATGTGTTCTCTGAAATGTTGGTATAAAGGGTGGTTCTTTAAGGATCACCAGCAACACTGGAATGCTTAGTGTAGTTCCCAAAACTCTTCCAAAACTGGCAAGAAGCTGAAGTCTTCTGCTAGACGAAGTGCTCCTATTATTTTGAAGAGGGAAACCTTCAACCATGAAAGGGAGGTCTCACCCCGCATAAAAGGGAGAACCTCAACCTGAAAAGGGAAGTCTAAACCTGTGATGGTTTAAGAAAAACCAAGAACTCAGGAATGCTTAATGCAATTCCTGGAACTCTTCCAAAACTAGCAAGAAGCTGGAGTATTCTACTAGAGGAAGTGTTCTCAATTTTGTTCCTAGAATTTTTCTGAAGCTAGCAAGAAGCTAAATTCTTCTGCTAGAGGAAGTGTCCCAGATTTCCAACTGAAGGCATGCTCAGGGGCATCTTTGTCTTTGGCTACAACTCTGAAACTGGTGTGGTAGGTTGTGGATCAGGCTCGCTTGATGTGACTTTGAAGCTTGTAGATGACCATCATTACCCCCCTGTCAGATACAATATGAGATGATGGAGAAAACTCAACTGCAAGATTGTTCAATACTCTAGAAGAAGTTATGACATGTGTTTGGAATATCTTCTTGGTTGTTGATGCCCATTGCCAAGAAGCGATCCATCCAAGATGAATCTTTGTTCTTGTAGGACGTTTATTTCTGAAGCATATGTGTGAAGAATGACTAGTTTTATGATAGTGCTTACATGGATGAAGATCAAAACAATGATCTTTCAAATGGCCAACTTAGTCACAGTGTTGGCATTTCACAATCTGTTGTTGTTTTGGAAGAGGGACAGAGTCTAGAACAACTGGAGGTGAATTGTCATGAGGAGTAGGTGAACTATCATGAATGAATCCAGCACTCTGAAACTAAATGGGTTTTGAGTAGTCTGGAATACGAAAGGACAAGTTGTTGTCATATCCAAGACCAATTCTGTGCTTGTTGTGGACAAGTTGTTCCCAAGGTCTGATGACAGGCTTGGGAAGTACAGACTGAGTTTCTGCATCTGCATGTACAGCTGCTGCTTTATTGGGCACTAGATCTGAATGAACTTCAACAATATTGTCTCGCTTTTTATGGGAGTCATTTTCATTGTTCTTAATGAAAACAGGTTCAGAATGATGTCTATTTTGATGTAGCTCTTCTTGCTGTAGCTGTGATTCAAGTTGCAAAAAATCGATCTTTTCTTGTGCATTATATAGGCATGTCTGAATGTCACAAAGAGTGTCTTTGTTGATGTTTACCTTCCCATCAGCAGTGGAATATATCAAGGTTTTTAATAAATCTAATACATCACTAATTAAAGCCATTTTCGCTTACAGCAAAAGACTACTGAAACAACTCTGCCTCTTTTTTTTTTAGCAGACAGTTCTTCCAGGCATCCAGATCTTTGGAAAATTACAAATTAAAAACACGGAAATTTAAGACACACAAAACCTCTTTCTTTAATATAACAGTGGAGAAACTTCGTTTTGTGTAGCAAAACCTGTAAATAATAGCAACAAACTGGCCCCTAATAGCAGTAAAACCCTGTCAAAGTTTGTTGAGAAAAAGACCAAACAACACAGAAATCGCGTTGAAGTGGAGATTTCCAAAACCAAAAACCATCTCCAAATGTCTTAAATGGAAGATCTAAGGCACATAAATCGTACTTCAAACTGATAAAATGCAAGGAGCATTACCATAAGGAAGGACATAACACCAATACTTGTAGATTTCCAGAGCTTTCCGACATTTCAGATACTACACAGGTCACTGATGGTTCACTGATTTTGTAGCATATGCTTAGCACTTTCCAACATACATAAGAAGAACATAGTCCTTATCGCATATCAGATTTACATTGCATGGTTTCCAACATGTATTATAAAGCATATAACACTATACTATTCTTCAGTACCATCACCATACCATTCGACCATGAAAGGGTTGAAGCTTATTAGGAGTCAACAGACCAGTGGTTTGATCCTCCCTTCAATTCAGTCAATATCCCTCCGATCGAACCAGAGACGTGCCATTGCTGGTCTTGTTTTAACAAGAATGGAGATATATACAAGTGTTGAGATTGTCTACACCACACGTTCTATATATTTGTTGGGGAATCTGATCTATGGCACCGTCTGATCCATTCATAACGTTGTTCTCAACCAATAGAGTAGTGCACATTAAATGAATGAGAGATTAAACTGTAGGATACGTTTAGCCATAGCTACAAGCTGAACATGATCGGATGGACAAAAAAAATCCACTTGGTGTGTAGCTGAAGAAATAACAGAGAGGATGCTTTGTATTGAAGCCGACACTTTTGTATTTGAAAATGGTCACAAAAGCTAGAACAAATACAAAACGTTAACTCATTCCTTTTGGGATGAAATCTTCATCCTTCACTGAAGTCAGCTGGAAGTTAGTTTCCTCTTGCAAAAAAAATAATGCAAGTCTGAGTGACTTCCAATAGCTACATCAATGATACCAACATAATGACACTAATGCACGAGGTTCAACTTAACTTATTGCTTCAACACATAAATTCCATATCGGGAGTCATTTAAGAGTCCGCATAAATTCTAGGGATGTTGATAATCAACCATTGACACTTAATAATGAGCATATAAAACTTCAGCGTAAATGTAATTTGGCACGGAAGTATATATGATAGGACGCATGTGCGTTTGGTAACTAGATAGGATGGGTGTGATTGCTAACCGAAATAGGAAATGTTAAAGCAAAAATGGCAAATCTGTCAATCTGAGCTCTGATCCAACATATTGAATATGCTACCATACAGATGCATCATTGAGCATAATTTCATTTCCATTTTTTAAAATGAGTAGCATAGAAAACTATGCGTGGTTTCAGTTATGATTGATTTCTGTAAGCATTCATTGAGAACTTTAAGGTTTGACGCTACTCAGAAAGAGACAATTACCATAAGCAAGATGTGCTAGCACAAAATGAAAAATGTTCTCCAACATATTTTGAAATGAGTTTACTGAACTCTATTGATCAAGAACCAAGCACATTCACCAAGCCATAACTCAGATGGAGACTATTACTGGAGATGAACACTTATGAAGGAGCCTTAACCGAGCATGAAGCATTAATATATATCCATATTTAGAGATCAACCGACAAGCTCAAGCCTTCAGCCCATGACCCATAATCTCAATCCTTAAGCTCATGGATGCATATCATTAATCATCGGCATTTCCTTTGATTGAATGAACGTATACTAACCAGACAGCCAAGGAGTCCACGATCCCTTTCAAAACACATCTCCACGCATGAAAAGAAAGTCACAGCGCATCTCCATGCATCAACAGCACATCTCCACACATGAAAAGAACATCTCCCAATCAAAGTAGACATAAACTGCCTTAAATGTAAGCTAGAGTATAGAGCAGGCGTGGAACTGAATATGATGAGGAGTTTCGAAGCAAACTCCATAGGGTTATTGCCTACGACAAGGAAGAAAAAAGGCGAAACAGACTTTGGGTAGCGCTGCTTTCAGCGTATCAAGAGTTCAACAATGATATCAGTGTTAATACGCAGTCTTAATATGAAGCCAACGTTTAAAATGTGTACATATGGAGAGCAGACACCAGCAGTAGTATTAACAGGTTGCAGCTAAAATATAGTTGAAGAAATATTCATGAAGTTCATGGCAGAAATAAACTGCACAGAAAGGCCATAAAACAAATGGCTCAAATTAATTATGCAGGGAAAGAATACGCTTGCTCTGATACCATGTCAAACACACATGGACAACAAGAGAAATATGAAAGATGAATCATGAGAGTACCATTTTTTATTCACAAATGATTTACATTTATAGTACATGTTATGACCGTTGGGTTTCACATCCCAAGGTCTCTTGGACTCCATTTGTCCATTCGGCTTCCACACTAACCCATTGAGGATTAGGTGTCCAACAGGTGCGTCATTCACACATTTGTTGGTGCTTTTAGTTTAGTGTGGAGCACTGGTATGCACGTTAGTTTTTTGAGTTAAAAGTGATATTTTATTATTTTATAGTAATATAGAAATAAGTTCTCAATGTATGAATAACAATGTGTTATATTGTCTATTACACCACATCAATATAGAAATTGAGTCACATAATAAGAAAAATGATTAGAAGCCCCTTGAGTTGCTCACCTTTGTGAGTGACCTCCACTACAAATAAAGAAGTGATAAAATCTCCATTGGAAACACCTAGAGTTACTCACCTTTGCAACCGACCTCCCCTACAAATAAAGAAGTGATAAAATTTCTAGGGAGATTCCATAAAAACATATAATAAGTTGTTCTTCTTGTAGTGGATGTTATTTTACAAAGCACAAATATTCCTTTTAAAACAACCTTAAGGCCTTTCAAACTTCAATACAGGATGGCATTAATTTCCCCAAATAATGATTTAAAATAGCATGCATGTGTTTTTGAAGTATTTTACACCTTATTTTTAACATAAATAGTTTAATTTATTAATTTTTCAATAATTTTTTATATGCCATTTATATTTTTGCATTATTTGTCCCATTGGAAACATACTAAAGTGATATAGAGAATTTTCATTATGTTTTTTTATTTATTGTCTTTATGTAGATATTTATTTATTTTTCAAATAAATGTGAAATCTTTTATTTCCTAGCATATTCTCTCCACAACAACCTAATAAAATGAATTTTTGAGCATCCTAAACATTTATCAAAAGTTTATGCATAATTTCTTCAAGATTACTCAATTATCGCAATAACCATCCAACCATTCATACATCTTCAACTAGAATGAAGTATTTGATCCATAGAATGATATGTATATTCTATTAGACAATTCATGCCAATTGGTCTGATAAATTTATACTAAAATTGTGAAATCTATACTTTGTTGGATATTTTCCTTAGATTTCTCAATTTATTAAGTTATTATTTTATGCATGAAATATAAAAACCGAAAATATGGAGAACAAACAAAAATATAGTTGCTCACAACCATAATAACACAAAATATGACCTAGAAAATGGTTATGGTAGAAAACATGGTTGGAAGGAAATACCACTCTGCTCTTTTTTCCTCTGAATAGAAATGGATGAAAGTACAAAGTGGTAAACCTACTACTAATGGGATGATATAGTGCAACAATCCTCCCTAGTTTCTCTCTCTATATCCACTCTCAACTACTCTACCCATATCTTGCACAAAATCCACTTGAATAGAATGCAGGCCATTTTTTCTCATAGTAGTTCGATTATAAGGCAACTTGATAGGCTACTTGTGGTTAAATTTTGCTCCATACCTTAAATATAGCTATAATATTGTCTCTTATAAAGTATTATCCATCATTGTCACATTGTGAGGATCTTTATTATGAATAACGATTGCTAGCATTACATCATCTCAAGTCATGGTTTTCAAAATAGGAAGGTCGACTTCTGAGTGCCATAAATTTTGTATATAGACTCCAATTGAGGAGATTCTCACATTTTTGGAAAGGTATCTATGTAATACATAGAAGTAGGAGGTTTGATTCTTAAGAGAAAGACTTTTACCCCCCAAAATACCATTTTATGACTCAAAATTCTTCCCAAATGCTTCACATCTCAATTGGCCAAACTGTGGCCCATTAGTAAAAATTGGCCTATGAGCTAATTATTTTAATTTTTCCATTTTGAAAACATCAAGAGTGATTGAAAATAATAAAATTCTCCCATCTAGATCATATCTTCCCATATTGGGAGGCTTTTGGTTCCCAAAATAGTTTACTAAATTAGGCGACGAAATTTTTCATCTACCTTCTCTGTTGAGTACCATTTAGGCTTGCACGAAAGCTTTTCATTCAACATAGTTTTCCAAAGTTCATTATACCCCCAAATTGTATTTCTAGAGCTATTTTGAAAAATTGTATCCTTTTTCAACTCTATGTGACTTTCAGGTGACAAATCATCCATAGAAGGCAGGCCATATTCCTTTTCCTAATCCAACAAGGAAGGATCATAGAGTTTCAAGTTTCCTACATTCTCTACGAAGAAAATGTGCATGTATGTGGGTAAATTGAGTCTTTAGGAATTATCTCCCACCTTCTCTAGTATCTCAAAGAGACTATATCACATAGCCTTTATTTTCTTTGCAAGACCCAATATATTCTCCTTCTTCAATTGTAACCATACTCTATCTCCCCCCTTGAATGATTTCTCTATTATGTGTAGATCATGTATGAACTTATGTTTTACCTATACTTTTGCAATGTCCCTTATATGTAGAGATGGGTATGGCTGATATTCTCAACAAATTTTTCTATCCTTAGGGAATCTGCATTATGATCCTCCCTCATCCTGCCTTCTCACCCGTATCCAATATCGAAAGGTGAAGGTGGAAAATATCTAAAATAGGTTTAGAATGGATACTTACAAGTAGAAGCGTGGATTTCTCTATTAGAAGAGTTTTACATATATACCAAATTTTCATCCCAAGTATTCATATGCTCTTTATTATAACTCCTCAAAAGCTGAATCAAAGTGTCATTGACTACTTGTCTTTTCGTATCTATCTGTGGATGGAATATTGTATACCTCTTCAATCTCATGTCTACTTTCTCCCTAAATGTGATCCAAAATGCAATGAAAAATGTTCTTTCCCATTATTAAAATATCCTCCTTGGTATCAAAAAGTGCACCCAAACTTTTCCAAAGCATATTTTTGTTTCCTTTTCACAACTAATGCTATATTTAAAGGGAATTTTAACACACATTTTGTTGAAGCTCTCTACTACCACAAACATGTAGTTACGTCATCTCCCTTCCTGTTTGTTGGTGATCCTCCCACAATGTCCATGGAAATGCTTCACAAGGATGGGTGGGTACTTGCAAGGGATGATATACACCCTATTTCATATTACTAGACTTATAGGTACAATAAAGTATGCATCCTGTTATGAAACAAGATTCTCATCCTTATATCTTGGCATAATTTGCATACCTATGAAAGTTGGAAATTATCTTCCCTACACAAAAATTACCTACAACCATCGAGGTATGAGACTTTTCGATTTATTGCAGTCACTCACCTTTGTGATCACATCGCTTATCTAACCTTTAATCTAACACATATTGGAAATGGAAATCTACAATTTTGTCACCAATGTGCACATGAATCTCACTTTGCAACTATTAAAACACCTACTTAAAGTCCCCATCACCTGTATATGCCTCCCTATATGCATTATTTGTGAAAGGCTCCATGTGTGTAAGATTTCACAATGATGTGATCTTTGATGTGGGTGGTATTGAATGCATGTCAACCAATGGGCTTGTGGCGACATTCTTATACTTAATCACTAAATGAAACTACTATAGAAACCTCATCCACTTGTAATTGTTGGTCTCTAGTAGCTTACTTTGGGATTGCAGGTACTATAGAGGTTAGTGACCAGTGTGGACTACTAACTCCTTTACCATTAGGTATTTCTCTAGTTTTTCATAGCTTGCAATAGGGCATAGAGATCCTTGTCATAGGTATGGTAGATGAGAACCAATCCAAAAAAGACTTCATCATGGTAGCATATAGGCCTTCATCCCTACACTAAGACCATTTTCATGGCATAATGAATCATGTTTATCTCCACTTTGAAAGGATAATAAAATTTTGGTAATGTTGGAATTGGTGCTTCATTGATATTCTTATCTAACTCTAGAAAGGCCCTTTATTTTCACTTTCCCTGCTAGAAACTCTTACAACTCACTTTCCCAATGAAACTCTTGACCCTAGAAAAATTACTAGGAACATACCACTTCATGATGGCCTCTCTCTTGGGAGGATATACTTTTATCGCTCCCCCACATATCACATATTCGAAATACACCAAACATTGTTGTACAAACTCACACTTCATGAGTTTTTTGAGCAAATGGTACTTCTTTGACATTTCTAGCACCTACATCAAATGTGATATGTGCTCATACTAGGTAGCCCTACATACTTGATGAGCCTCATAAATGGGTAATTATGTGGGCTCATTTTACCTCCTAACCTAGTCAAATCAACCATTCTCTTAGCTTATTGTATGATTTTCTGATTATATTTATGCTTATAAAGTGAATTGAGTTAGTTATGATGCTATGTGGTCTAACGTGTATTTAATGCAGATTATTGATGGATTTTGAGGTCAAAGTCAAGGATCCAGTGGTCAAATGGTAGTAATAACCCGAAGTAGATAGACGAGAGGACTTATAGGAGGGAATCCCCCTCATTTATTACTCTTCTCTTCAAATTCGCCTTCATTCAGCTCGGAGTACAAGCAACCGAATCATGCACTAGAAGGAAACCGAGCAAGTGGAAGATGATTGAGAGTTATCTCAAGTTTTGGGAGCCAAGCCTCACTGATTTTAAGGAAGTTGTTGGTAGCTTTAGATGTGTAACTAGAGAGGCCTAGGGCCTCACTAGGGTCAGATTTTTTTTGCTTATGTAAACTTTGCTCAAATTTTGAGCTTATTATTTTGTGACAGTTTCATGTAATGTGTCTATTTTTTTTATAATGAAGATGGAATCATTTTTGAGCTAGCACTAAGTTACATCAGAGGGATAAATCTCTTGGGTTAGGGCCCAATCTACGTAGCCAAGATTCTCTTCACTTTTATTTGTATGCTTTACTTCAGTTTGTAGATTAATTTTTTGTTAGATGTATTTCTTTTATGGTTAAGAATATGTTGCTTTTAATGATTTAGTAGTTTGCTTCCATTTGTGCTTTCTGTAGCAGGTTAAGCAGCGATCAGAAAAGATTCAAAAGGCTAGTAATAGTGCCTTGGCCTCTCTTCCACCCTTTGGGATAATGTTTTGAGGCAAAGACTCTCTTGCTGCCCCAAAAACACTAATTTTCCTCATTCATAGGACTTCTAGTGTTTGCATATCTTTAGTAGGTTAATAGTCTAGTTTTGCTTTGCTTCAGATGTCATTTATCATGTTCACTTCCTGATTAGCAATAATACTCTTTCATGATTTCCTTTCTTGCAGCATTTCTCAAAATTTCCTTTCATAGATCATAGTTTAGACCATTTTAATGCAAAACTCTCTTTTTCCTAGATGAACTCATTTCAATTGTTGCTTGATTTTCTTGGTTGACTATCAGTTCCTTTGCAACAGATCCCTTCCAGCAGTAAGTCAACTTATTAACATCACATCTTCCATCTCATCCATGCCCTACAGGTCTCCCAAACCTCACCTCAATTCTGCCTTAGTCTCCTTCATTTTTCATAGAACTTCTTCATCTATCCTTGATCAAACCTAATCATCTTTCTCTCTACTAGTGGTTCATGGTAGACCTTAGGAACCTTAACACCTCATTCCAACCTTCATCCACCTTTTTCACCCACTCTCACACCCTCAAAATAGCAGAAATTTCTCTCGGCCTCCTCCTGTAGGCCTCCTATAGTTTCCTTGTTTTCCTCCTGTAGTTCCCGTGTGTACTCCTGTAGCCTTTCCTGTAGGCTTTATTTTCAAGGCCGAGTGTGGGAAAAACAACCATAAAGCCACCTAAGACCTCCTAGGACCCATCCTCACCATCCAACATCCTCCCAGGCTCCAAAACCACCCTCCAATGCCACCTGTTCACTGCCACACTCACACACAATAAATTAGATGCATATCAAATTCACATAAAAACACATAAAAATACAAAAATATGTTTTTTTCTTAGTTACTTCCAGAAATAGCATGGTTAGATGTTGTTTACTTTCTTGAGTAGGTAATGGCATTTCTTTCATGGTTTTCATAGTTTTTTTGGCAGAAGTAGAATTAGCTTGTTAATTAGGGTTTACTAGGTCTTGTTTTACATTACAGTCTTTTTCCTTTCTGCAATTAGAATAGCTTCTATAGAGTAATATTTCTTTCTTTCATCACACATAGAGCTTCTTCTGAGATCTATAGAAGTTGTCTTGAGCTCCTAGTGATCTTGCGCCGACTGACCAAGTGACAACCTCTAATGAGAACTAGTACTTGTGCATATAGTACCGATGCTTCCAAGTTTGCTATGAACTACCGAGTTGATAAAAATAAAGTTGGCAGCCCAGCAGTTGCAGTATCCTTGCTACAATACTGGCACTCACCAATACCACTATATGATCCAAATAAACAATAAAAAATTAATCTATAGAAGGGTGTAGTATATAATTAAGTATCCTCCTGAATTCAGCTAGTGTACTACATAAGCCGATCAACATGAATAATACTTCATACAAAGGTCACCTCATTTTGAAGGTGACCGTATAGGTATATTTTTCTCTAACTCAAAGCTTATGATATCCTAACTTTAAGTCCAACTTAGTCAATTATTTGGCTTGCTTAAACAAATCCATCATATCATCTACCCTAGGTAGGGGTTACCTATTCTTGAGCATAATTTTATTCAATGCTCCCTGATAATTTCACATCTTCCAAGTTCCATCCTTCTTTGAAATAATGATGACAAATGACTCACATGTTGGGGTACTTGGTTAAATGAAAACATTTTCCCATATCTATTGCAATTTATTCCTCACCTCATATTCCTCTATAATAAATGTCTTATATAGCCCAATGCTTGGCAACATAGAGTTTGGAAATAGTTGGATTTCTTCCTCCACTTCCCTATTGGTTAGTATCCCTTTACAGTCCTAGAATGTACCCATGTATGAATGTAGAAACTCTTCTTCTTATTTGTTTGGTTACTTAGTACACCCCTTCATGGATGAACTAGCTCTCATGGACTCTTCTATAGACTTATCTTGTCTTGAAAACAACAAAAAATACTTCCTAATATAATTGATCAACATTTTAGCCTTGTTATCACTTACGAGTGAGATATTTGGCCTGCCCTTGTCCATGTTAATAATGCAGTATTTTCCACCATTGATGAGTTAGTATTGGTTGGATCTATTCATGAAGATCAATCATGCATTTACGTATAATAACTTTGAAATGTAACTCCACATGCATCAAGTCAAACTACATCCAAGTCTATCTCATCAACAAGGTTAGCACTAATAGAAAATTTATTATGCACTATTTGATTATATTTATCTCTTCATCCTTGTTTATCCATCTCAATAGATATGGACTAGGATGGTAATGAGTCTCCAATATTAGTTTCCTGACCATATCTTCTACTATGAGATTTTCTTGTGATCCCAGGTTAAATAAAGTATAAGTTACGGTCTCCTTTAAATGTATATTTACATGGAAGAGTCTATTCATTTCATTCTCTTCTTGTTGTTGAAGGATAATAATATTCACTCCTTTCTTCACCGATGTAACTTCCATCACTTCTATTCTACATGACCATCAATGATAAAATGTTGTAGTGCTTTCTGAAATATTTACACTAGTATCTTGTGGCCACTATCTTTTCGTATTTTCCTCCATTCCACTTATTCCTCCACTCCTTGGACACTTCTTCATTATCCTCATAATTCTATCCACTTGAATTCCCTTCCTTTTGACCTATGTTCTCTAGATACTATGTCTATACACAAGATTCATCCACCATCCTATGTTTGAACAACATCACTTCCTTCTACGTGTGGCAATATAGACCCCTCAGATACTCAAAGAGTATGTGTGGCTTTTCTAGGGAGATCCATAACATTATGGATATATTCTATTTTTTTGTGTACTCCTACACACGTTTGCCCTATGCTCACCTAAACTAATGCCGCATGACCTACTCATCATCTACATATCTTATAGGGTATACATATGACTTTATAAGAGTTTTGAAATCCTATGATGTAGCCATTTTATAATTTATCTCTACCCTTGGGGTCTTCATGTGGATTTCCCACAAGATTAGGTCATGACCCTCTAGTTTTAGACAAACAAACAATTTATTTTTTTCTTCGTCTATATATTGAATGCTAAAATAAAATTTTATCCTAGTAATGAGTGATTTAACATCCAAGCATCAATATAAAATTGATATTCCTTGATGTCAACCTTTGCCTCCATTTTAAGCAATGAATATGAATGGTTCTAGACATTTGAACTAGGTTAATGTTTTAAGAGTTATTCCTTAGACATCCCCTTTGGTTGTTTCTAATATCCCGATATCGCCCTCTCACCTAACCTTTGTGTTAGAAACTCAATTTTATTTGAATACCCTAATATTATTCGTTAGAGATGCCATGAGGAGGCTCACATTATGGTTTATATATGTAATTTGTGCTTCTAGCTATGCAAACCTCTCCTTTGTGGGATCGTAAGGGACTAGAAGATGTCTTAGCCATGGTATGGTTTTGTGACTTTTGGCTTAACCAATGTAGATCATTTTCAATTCCCCACAATATATAGAAAGAAAAATACTCTAATACCAATATTATCCTTAACCTGCCATGGATATTTCATTCGATAATTCATCATAACATATATGATAAATTTATATTCCAAAGAAAAATTATATACCATGACGGATGTTTTCCTTGGACTTTTGTGTTTATTAAGTTGCGGTTTTATGCATGCAATATAGAAAATCCAAAAATTGGAGAACATAAAAAAATATAATCACTCAAAACTAGAATAACATAAGATATGATCTGGAAAACCTTTGCAAGAGAAAACTGAGTTGGAAGTTGAGTTTCATCTTGTCTCTCTTTCTTTGAGTAGAAATGGATGCAAGTACAAAAAAGTGATACTTGTGGTCCATGGGATGCTAAAGGGCACAAATCCTCACTTTTTGATCTCTTTTTATCCAATCTTACCTATTGTTCTCATTTATGGAACAAAATTCACTTGAATAAAATGGAACGTCTTTTCCTCTTAGTCATCTAGTTATAACACCCCTTGATAGATTACTAGTGGTTAATTTTGAGTTCTTTAACGATTATCTCGAGTTACAATATTAACTCTTCTAATGTCTTCTTTGTCATGATCAAGGGGATGGGCCTTTTTCCATGAATAATGGGGACTAAAGTGGCATATTCTCAAATTATTATGGACAAAATAGGAAGGTAAACTTGCGCGTGGCATAAAATTTTCATATGACCCCAATAAAGGAGATTCTTACACCTTTTTAAATATATCTATGTGTAGAATAACAATATGGATTGTTGTGGTTAAGAGGGAAATTTCAACGCCCAAAATACTTCTTTGATGCATCAAATTGCTTCATATTTTTTTTGGTTTGTAGTTTACCAAAATGGGACCCTTCGATAAAAATGATATTTTGAGTTGATTTCTAAATTATTTCCACTCTAAAAGAATAAACATGGAAGGCTAATAATATAATAATTGATTATGTGTTAGAACTAGAATCTATTTTTTCAAAAAGTCAAACATGTTCTATGCTCCAATATTATTTTGCATCTAGTAGACCTTTGCCAACCCTTTTAGGTAGACACAAAAACCTCCCAATATGGTAAACCAAGTTACCAACATAGCGATAATTGTACCAAGTTCTCATTGTTTAGGGGTTGCAAAAAATCATGATTTTCATGATGATTTTGAAAAACCATGATGCAACATCAATATTTCTTTCTTTAAAGAATAGTTTTGACATTTCAAATTTTCTTTTGTATTAAGTATGGACAATTTTATTTAAATGTTAGTGATTTTCATGCCGATTTTAAAAAGTGTTGATGCAACATCAACCCCTTTTTTGGAGGGGCTTATTTTCGACACATTAAATTTTATTACATATTATGTGTAGATAAAAAATGTAAATGTTGGTGATTTTCATGTTGACTTTGAAAAGCATTGATGCAACATTAACCTTTTTTTTCAAGGAAATATTTTTGACACTTTTACTATTCTTATGTCTTAAGAATGCCCTTTTTTAAATATTGGCTATTTAACCATTTTTCAAGTTGTCTTCTTCCTCTTCTTCTCTTCTTAAGATGTTTTTAAAGGGTTTTTCAACTTTCTATTTTTTTTGTTTTCATTTGCAATGTTTTTTGTAATGAATTTTTATTTTTTTTCCAATGTTTTAAAAAAATAATAAAAGTATTATTCTGAAGTTAAGTTTTCTTATACAATTATGCATCACTAATTAATACTTCAATACAAATAAAAAAATTGTCATGAAAATAATAACAATTTTGTACACTTGAAAAAAAACACATTTTGCATATAGATATAATTAAAAAAATACAGTGTTGAGCCTCTTTGATAAAAAAAAATGACATATTAATTAAAATAATTTTATTGAAAATTGAATATAGAACGCTGAAAAATAGTGAATTTTATGAATTTTTTATGAATTTTATGTCCAAAGATGATATTGTTTGAAGATTGGGTTCATAGAATTGACTACAGTTGGAAGGTGTATGAGGTCATGAAAGAAGAAAACACCCTTGGTCATCCAACCAACCTTTTGGCATGCCAACACTCACCTCAAAATGATACTCACACTAGTAAGCCTTGGGAGATTGTACTTCATAAGTCGTCTCACTCGCGGGATCATGGTGGAGGCTCATTACGATTCATTACAAGTTTTGGTAAGGAGGGATAGGGATGGCATAAGTATGAGCCAACATCCCTTCTCAAGCCCTCTTTTAATTCCATTAACCTCCAATGCTCACAATACGTCTAAGGAAATAACGAGTCTGGTTTTGGTAAGGAGTAGGAACAATGCCCTTCATGTTAATTATCTCCTCTCAATCAGAAATTGGCCCTTTTTTAAGCTTTCTCTAGATGTCTCAATGTTGGAACACATTCATTCCAATGGATATGGCCCTTAGACATCCCTGAACTCCTCAATTGACAAAGTTGTCATTGTATCTCCAATGGCCCCTTGTTTTACAACATTCATTTCACCCTACAGTCAACTTCTTTATTTCATCATCATCTAGAGGTATGAGTCTAACATAAAATTCAAGGAAATCTGCATAATCTCATCCCTCATCATATACTAAGGGTTCCTAGCATGACAGTGTGTCCTCGACTCAAGATTCACTATTGAAGAGCGCTGAC
Organism: Pinus taeda; assembly: GCA_000404065.3. Lineage (NCBI taxonomy): Eukaryota > Viridiplantae > Streptophyta > Pinopsida > Pinales > Pinaceae > Pinus > Pinus taeda. The sequence goes on along the minus strand of APFE030378347.1, from coordinate 155,876 downwards.
ACACTCCTTCTTAATCACCATGGAGCCTAATTAGTTAGTGATACACCTTCAAGGATAATAATTCGACCAACATGGAACCATTTTAATTTACTCCACCTCTTGGAGAATCCTCATCGAGTCTTGCAGGTAGTTTGGGGCCCAGTTACATTTCCTCTTGGGATGGTAGATCATTCTCAATGGAATGGAAATTCAAGTCACCGTTCTGAAGGAATTCAATGGTGCATTTAATCGCAAGCCCAAGGACATAGATGATCGGCTCACTTCAAGGCTTTGTGCACAACAATTCATGTTAGAACCACAAATACTCAAAGGTTAACCCAGTATAGCAAATGGAAAGTGGCTTCAGGTTCGAAGGCATTCCAGTCAGATATTTGGAACTCATTTCTAGCTCTTGACATATGATTAGTCCACTATCACATTCAAAATTTTGTCATGTAGTTGCACATTTATGGATATTTTGGTCAATTTTCACAAATTTTAGCTGGCCCATCATAGGGAAACCTTCCATTTTGTAATCAACAATTTTGTATGTCTGGCCTGAATTATCAACGATTTTTTCCAGACATACTAGTTAAGGAAAACATGCACAATCTCAAGGAGCTCGACATCTGTTATTGGGTAGGTTTCCCAATAGGGAGGCCCATAGCACTAAGAAAAACACAATGTATTCTTTTGGCATAGTAATATAATGTTGAACCTTCACAAAGAAAAATCAAGATACTAACATTTGAATTTTTTCCCAAAAACAAATGATTCAATTAGAGATTTAATTGAAAAATAAATATTTAATAAAGAATGTCTAAAATATAATTAAAAACATCTTCAATGGAAAATTGTAAAAAAAAAAAAACAAAAGTATTTAGTTAAAAAAAATGGAAAAAAAAATTAAATCCAAATTAAACATTTTAAATGAGTTAAATGAAAAATAAAACGCTTAAGAAAAATACATAAACTATTAAAAATAAAAATAAAATAAAACAAAACATTCAAAAAATCAGATTGAAAATTTAAAAAAAAAAAAGTGTACTGAAAAATTCAAAACAAATAAAAAGATTAATTGAATTCAAAACATAATGAAACTTGATTAGGAAAAAATTAAAGAAAAGAAAAAGATGAAAAATAAAAAGAAAAAAACCAAACTGGAAAAAAGACAAATTTAATATATAATATTATATATAAATATTATATTATAAAAACATTTAGAAATCAAATTTTTAGATTTTAAAAAAAGTATTACAAAAAAAGTAAAATTTAAGGGTCAGTGGGTCAATGCCCACCTGACCCCACAACCCTTTGGCACTGGTGCAAGGAAACCCATCAATTTCTAGAATCGATGACCGACCAAAAAATGGCCATTGATTTTTGGAATCGACAGACCGCCTTTCCCCCACACTAAAAGGTTGCATGTAGGGTGCCTCGAGTGGCAGTGCCACTCTAGTGGCCATGTCCATGGATCATTGGTGTTGTGGCGAGGTATAATATTGGTTCCTCTGCACCCTGTTGGTATGAAATAATTTTATTTTATTATTATTATTATTATTATTATTATTATTATATATTTCAGTTTTTATAATGTTTTATTTATTTATTTTAATGCTTTTTAATATCTATTATTTATTTAAAAAAATGTAACATTGTTTTCAAACAATTTCTTTTTTGAATTTATTTTGTAATATAATATTTAATATTTTGTGATTAATTTTTTTAATCTACAAAAATGACTTTTTATAAAAAATGTTTTTAATATCATATTTGGCATTAAAGATTGATAGAACCCTACAAACCCTCACAATAGCTAGGGTTTCACCTTAACCACCTATTCTTTGGTTAGTTTGCATGAATATTTTGTGGGTCCCTTTTGTAATGATGAATTCAAGTGATTTAGAAAAAAATGGTAGTTTCTTTTGCAGGTATGGCTACGATTCTAGCAACCTCTTCTTCGGTTTTGTTTAATTTCATGTTGAAATTTGGTTTTGTTCTTCTAGTGGTTCAAAAAATTCCATCCCTTAATGTTTCTATGGATGCAAAAGCTAACAATTGTGAAAATGAAAATAATTGGAGAAAGGTTCCGTTTAGAGGTTTAATGGATTTTAGACATGGCTAGTTGATCTAAACAAGTGGACCTTTAAGACATGGAAGCCCCTTTTGATGGATGAAATAAATATTTACCCTTTCTACAATTTTTTTCATTGTGGTTTTTTATAACATAGAGGACAAGAAGGTCATTTGCGAAGTTGGGCTATGGTTTTTGGGTAGCATTGGTCTCTTCATGTAGCCCTAGAATCCCACTTTTGATTTGGAAACAACATCATCTCTACAACTCCATTTCGGGTAAGGCTTTCGAACCTTCCTTGCAATTTGGAAATCTTCCATCACTTTCCTCTATTAGGAAGTGTTGTGAAATTTTAATTGTTGTTTTCCTAAAAATGAAAACTTTTTCAAGACTACTTATGTTGGAATATGTGTGGAGATGGTCCTCAACAAGTGTTTTATTGTGGACATTAATTTGATGGCTCCAAACTATGTTTGGGTCAATATGATCAACTATGGGAATATTTATTCCTAGTGTAGAATGTTATGAATGAGACATATAATTAAACACCGCCCTAAGCATTTATAGAACAACAATGGCTGGAAAAAAACCAAAGGCCCAAATGGTGGGAAAAATACAAGGGTATTCACTATACGATATCTAAAGAGGATGTGCTTTAACATAAGAAATAACTAGAAGAGAAGAATGAAGCAGATACGACAAAAGAAATTGCAACAACAACAACATAATCCAAGTAGGAAATAATGAATGTCAATGTGAATCCTTTAGACTCATCAAAAGTATTAAAGAAGTGAACCCTCGTGGAAAACATATACCCTCCTAAATCCAGAAGGATTCCTATGGAAAGAGTATGTTCCTAGGTAGATCAGGAAGGTGACGAAGAACTCAAATTTCACTTGCAAAGGAATGATATGCTGGAAATAGAAGAAAACGAGAGCTGGACTCAAGTTGGGATGAAAGGAAAAAACATTTTTCCAAGGAAAGCAAGAATTCACACTAAGTTAAAACAAAAGTAGCGTATAATGGAATGTAAATGTATTTGGATATTAGTGGTTTTTTGGACAATTTATAGTTGAAAAGGGTCTGAAGTTTTTGTGTCACATGGAACTCATTTGAGGAATTGGATTGAAACCCCTTGCTCAATTTCATACCTTCAAGGAATATTGAAATATGTAAGGGCTTTGGCCTAGTAACCTTTTGTTTTTTAATACAAATTCCTTCCTATTTCTTTGAAAAAAACAATTTTTTAATATATAATTTTGTTAATCCTTTTTTTAAAATATTAATCTTTTTAATTTACTCTTTTAGGCATGATTTTGCAAGGTACCTTTTTTTTTTTCATTTTATTTTTACTGAAAAAAAATAACTTTTGTTTTTTAAATTTGATTTTTTCTTATGGGATATTTGGTTTCTTATTTTTTTTAAACATGAATTTATATATTATATTTATATATATATATACTATTATATATTATATATATATATATATTTTTTTTTTTTTTTTTGTGTATGTTTGTAATTTTTTTTCAATGTTTTGAAACATTCTTTAAGTTTATTTATATATTTTTCAACCTATTTTATTTATTTATTTTAATTTGTTTGTTTTGTTTATTTTATTTTATTTATTTATTTTTGTTACAAAAGTTGTGCCAACTAACAATTCAACCCCACTATGTGCCAATTTGATAATGGATTTTAAATATTTTGTTACAAAGGATTAAGTCTACCCCCATTGTATGTCCATTTCATGGTTCATTTCTTTAAGTTTTCATTGTAATGGGTCATGTCTACCCACACTACGTGTCAATATGATGGTTGGTTTTTAAATTTTCATTGCAAAGTATCAAGTTGTCTTAGGCTGAGATTTTAAAAGAGCTATGCTTTTAGCACCAGAGAAGAAATTACTAATGGAATAATGGCTCTTCAATTCACACATTTATTTTGAATGTTCTTCTTAGACATGATATTTGGTTTTAATTCCATGGTGAAAAATGTTGAAATTTTAAGGTTTTTTTGGAGTCTTGATATTTTATCTTTAGCGCTAGGTTTAAAAATGTCAAAATTTTAAGGTCTTTTAAAGTCATAATATTTATCTTTAACACCATGGTTGAAAATTATTAGCATCTTTGGGTTTTTTGGAGTCATGATATTTTATATTTAATGATGTCATGGAAAAGTATTCGAATTTTGAGCTTTTTAAGAATTGTGATATATTTTTTAATGTCATTGCTAAAAAATGTTGGAATATTAACTGCAATTTTTTTTTATGGAACATCAACAATTTTCGACTTCAACGTATTTTCTCATGTTTATTGCAGAAAATTTTTAGTTTTTAATGTCATTATTAAGAACAAGTTGGAATTTTAACCAAAAAATAAAAGAAAAGAAAAGAAAAAGGGTGTTGATGTAGCATGAACACTTTTCATTTTTAGGGAGTTTTTTAATGTTTATTGCCCAAAAGAATTGGTTTTTAATATCATTGCTAAAAAAATTTGAAATCTTAAACTGAAAATAAGTAATAAAATAAAAATAACAAAGTGATTTATCATTAACATTTTTCATTTTCACAGTGCTTTCTCATGTATTTTTGCGCAAAAAAATGGGGTTTTCGGGCGAGAGTTCTCATTTTGAGGTTACAATTCTGATTAAGTTGGCAACTTTGTTGATATTGGAGTTGTACTTAAATAGGGAGGCAATCCATTTGTTTATCATTCTAAGATAGTCATTGAAAATAATTTTAATTACAACACATATAAAAATGAGTTACATTTTCTAATGGAAGCTTTAAAACAATAGTGACATTACCTCTTAGGTAAGAAATTTTTCATCCACACCAACCACCATTCTTTCATTTTATTAAATTTATAGTCTAAAATACCACATAGATTTCATGTTAAATTGACATCATATACTTAGTAGATCCATTCGGTTATTAAATATAATAAGGGTAGCTCCAATCATGTGGAGGACGTGTTGATCCATTCCCCCATATAGGATCTACACATTATTAGTGTGTGATGCAACGCTTATGAAGCCTAGAAATATCTATATGTTATTTTCATCTTCTACCCCTATTTGGAATGCCCTTCAAGACCCCATTGTTCTCAATTAAATTCCCTTCTTAGATGAGTGCATCAAGGATGGTTAGCTCTATAAATTTGTCAATTGATTATTCCTAATACTCTTCTGACTTTTCCCACATTTAAGAATCCTATAGTTCTTCATATGGTGACCATTATACAAACATTGAACCCTCCAACATCTTCAATGAGAGTTCCTTTGTCTATCCATGCATTGTCAAGTGGATTTGTTCTTAAAATAATGTCCTCTCTATGGTCAAATCAAGTCCGCCAATAGAAAGCATAACTTCCATCAACCAGTGCATATTCTCCAATGTCTAGGGGAGTATATATTTATTTATTTTCTAAGTTGTTTCCTATGAATCTTCACAAACATGATTTTGCATTTATGGGAGTTTTTCATTTACTAAGATGGCTATTTTCATTCCTTAATAACTGCTACATTTACCCTCTAGGTTTGTGTTATTATTTTCCCATGATTGGAAACACTTTGAACTTCCCCTCACGATTATATTGAATAGAGATTCTCACTAACTTAGTAGTGTTTGGTACTCTATTTGGCAACTTTTGGGTTCTCATTTGCGCTTCTCCATAGCTTTCCACCTCCAAATTGATGGAAGCATTAATTTTGTTAGTCACAGATTATTCTAGTAACTTTATACATATTATAGTTATTATAGGGCTTCTGATTACTCTATTGAATTTTCTTCATTTGGAGCCTAATTTGGCTATTAAATATTTGCACCATTTGATTCTAGTCATTTTTAAACCTCTAAGATTTTTCTTGTAAAATACCCAATTGAAACAAAGATCATGTTTGATGTGAAAGCTATCTTCTACTCATTCCAAAACTATTTTGGCATTGGATAATTCCAATCCTTGCTCTATGGCTATGAAAATATATTACAAGCCTTGAATGCAATTTTAGGTTGGAGGTTAAGAATGGTTACATATGGAAAAAACTTTACTTAAAGGGTAAATTTCATCAAAAACATAAACACATCAAATATGTTCATACACTATCATCCAATAGATAAATGAAAATTCCTATTATTTTGGGCTTACCTTGCTAGTTTAGCAACCATAATTTTTTCATCTTGGTGAATGCAATGTTAGATGTGATCTCTATTTTAAAATATGAAGCGTGCCTCTTTCAAATGGAAAATATGATTCCATATTGCATGCTCCCTACTACTCTTCTTGATCGACATAGTTGTTCCACTCATTAAAATTACCATATATATTGCCTAATGGCACACTAAGTGAAACTACCTAATCAAGCCAAGTGGTTTTGGAAGAGGCATTTCAACCTTACCTCCCCATCCCCTTGGGATAGAGAAAACAATTTTAGTTAAATAATGAATAACTTATGTGTAGCATGTGGTAATATATCCTAATGAACATCTTCATCCAACGTGTAGAAATCCTTAAAAGTACATGAATCTAGGTAGATTAATCAATAATTATGATAATCAAATGGCATTGGCTGATACTTGGATCTAAAATTCCCTAAGAGTGATCAAATCAATCAAAATACAAACCTTTCCTAAAAAATTTCAGTCTAAAATTTTTTGCACTTAGAGGGATTTCATCCATCCCAATGAATGAAAAAAATAGAGCTAATATGGATTTGTGTGGTGTGCGTTGGCAACCCACATGTCAACTTGATGTTGTGTATGAAAGCAATGTTGAATATGAATTAAAGTAGACATCTCCCTCATAATGAGCACCATGCTATTGAATTGTTTTAACTGAAATCCATCTTAGCTTGGGTTTTGTCATGAACCAAGAGGGTGAAATCCCTGAAGGTGCAAACCTTCTTGGTAATTTTTTTTTAGTCCAAAAAGGATTTCACCTCAAAGGAAATGATCCATCTCGATGCATGATATACTTTGTGTTAAGGTTGAACTAAACTTTGATGTATGATGTATATATTTTTAATGTTAATATAAGGTGGTTCTTAATATGTGCGTGTGATATCCATGTCGAGTAGAAAAAAACTACAAATTTCATTCATCTAAAGAAAGACACCATTGAAATATTTTAACCATAAAAAAGTTTTTAGTTTCAATTGTTATATATATAAAATGAGGCAAGGGGGGTGAGATCCATCAAGGTCAAAAGCATTTTCACAATTTTTTTTAAGACATGGTGGCTCTTAATATGTTCACATGATCTCTAATTGGAGTAGAAAGGAAAATATACACCTCCTTCATACAAATGACACATCATTGAAAGTTTATTTAAAATATTTTGTATCTATAATATACATTCTACAAATCTCTTTGAAATATTTTATATTTGTAATATTATTTAAGTCTACATGTCTACTTGATATTAAGTATTGAATTAAATATGACCTTCAAAGTATATTATTATATTATTATCTAAAGTAGGTTAAGCTTGAATGTCATTTGGGATATTTTAATTCCCTAAAAGGTGGCTCTCATCTTCAACCTCTCACCATAGTATTTGAATTTTCTCTTGATGACAACCCGATGAAAACCAATTGGTGTACACCTCATGAATCAATTAATATTATTGTTATAAAATTGATATTAGAGTATTTGATGTAATATGAAAAATAAAATGTTTTAGATATGAATTAGATTGAAATATTTTTTCTTATAATATCACATCTCTATATTAATCATTGAATAAATTACAAATCTAGTTATAAATACATTAAGAAAAAAATATTTTAAGTTATTTTATAAATCTCACTTCAATGTAGAGTAAGAAAAAGTATCTTCTATACTTACTTAAAATACTTAAAATACATTTATTTATTTATTTATTTTCTTTCTTTCTTTTTTTTTCTTGCTAAGAAAAAAATATTTTAAGTTCTTTTATAAATCTCATTTCAATGTAGAGTAAGAAAATCTCTCTCTAGTAATAACATTGTGAAAACATTCCAAAAAACACTCTCTCTCTCATTAGTAATAACATTGTGAAAACATTCCAAAAAACACTTTCAGTTGAATAATAAATTGAAAAAGCATAATATTTCTTTCTTTATAGGAAAAAATAACGACATGTTATGCGCTAATGGGAAAGGACATTTTATAACATAAGGCTGAACCTAAACGACTTGAAAACATTATTGTTAAGGACTGCATTAACACTATTCTTCTTTTATGCCATGCAACACTAAAACAGAAGACAAAGTACTATTTTTCATTCTTATATTTCACTATTATAATTAAGTAGCTACATTGAAGAAGCAACACTCAAATCAACCGATAATAAAGCATTAACCCAATACACCGGCCTTAGAAAATGGTCCAATTTTGAATTAAAATACTCTGCCCAAAATAGAGTCCCATTTTTATTTGTCAACGTCCACTTACACATGAACAACAAAATATTTCGGAGACAACTGATTTAGAGGTCCTCTATAGTCCAACCACCTGATATATTTCTAATACTATTATCCGTCTATAAATTACTGCAAATCACTCTTATTTTTATCTATATAATATCACAGCCACGAATTAAGTGAAAAAAGAATATATATTTGCACACAACAAAAGTTCGTTTACAATACAACCACTACATCGTCTTCTACTCCTTTTATAGATATACTAACACAAACACAAAGTACTGTAAATAATTATATTATTTTTTATACATATAATATCACAGCCACACATTAAGTGGGGCTCAGTCAACGTACGGTGAGAATCTAGGTCTAAAAGAATCTACTATCTCTACTATTGACAGTGAGATTATTTATAATCACTTGGACCCATGGTACTTGACAGTGAGTGGATTTATAATCATAAGAACCAGATTGAATTAGGTAAATATTTATTACTTATGTTTTTTAATAATAGGTATAGTAATTTTATTCTTCGTAAATATTAAAATTTGAATAAATTTAGAAATAAAAATTAATAAACAAGTGAATTTAGAAATTTCGATTAAAAAAAATGAAAATATGTTAATATCTTTTATTATGAATAAAAAATAAAAAATTCAAGTTAGGAAAATAAGTAGTATGATGAAAACAAGGTACTCGAAGTAATGTGAAAAAATTTAATATCCGTATGGATAGTATGTTAATATCTTTTATTATGAATAAAAAATAATAAATTCAAGTTAGGAACATAAGTAGTATGATGAAAACAAGGTACTCGAAGTAATGTAAAATTTAATTTGCAAATTGGTTTAGGACTAAATTGTCCAGCCTGTATTGGATTCAAATAAGACGATTGGAACTTTTTTGAACACGTGGAGGCCTCATTCTTTATACAAAACCTTAAGTTATTTTCTATGTTACCTAATAGCAAGAAGTTATAATTGAAATCTCAAGAGTAAGTTAATGTTATTTCTAATATGATATAATTAGTATTTCATAAGCACATTTCTATTAATAAAATAATGTTACAATATAAATAATGAATTATGTATCAAGATAAAGAAATTATCTTAAACACACAATCAACTTCACTCAACCTCTCACCAATGTAGGAAGCTAGTTAGTTGGAGAATATATATCAACCTAATTACATCTAACAAACCTCCTAAAGACTATGAACAAACTCCTTTACTTAGAAAGCCATAGCCTTAAGACAAGTAGGAGTTATAACGCTAACACTCCCCCTAAATGACTACTTGTGCTATGCTTGATAAAAAATTTCTATCTATGGTCCAATCAAAATGTTGACATCCATATAAAGCAACAACAATCCTTTGGAATCCATGGGTACCTAGGTATTGTAATTGCAAATCTATTAAGATGTCTTTCATGTACATGATGCATTTAGTCATCATATCTTCATACATGTACCTTTACCTATAACTCCCCCTACATCACCATCATCATCATCGAGGAACCCTTCTTGAGATGTTCCCTATCTCCCACAAGCTTCATCACATCACCCAAACTGGTTTCATGTGACTTCAAACCTATGCTTACAAGGTAGCTTATAGATTACCATGGACTACACATGGTTACATGTGCCTCATCATGCGGTTTCATATGACTTCAAACCTATGCTTAGAAGGTAGCTTATAGATTACCATGGACTACACATGGTTACATGTGCCTCATCATGCTTACATCACAACTTACTGGGGTACATTTCATGAAAAACTCGACTGATGGAGATGCCAAATACAGACAATCTAAAGCACCACTACATCAAGCCAACCGTAACACTATAGACTTGCTTACAAACTTAATGTGTGACTCATATAACAATACAATCATGAGTCTATTATTATTCTACACACACTTTCATTTACCTTCATTTGTCCACCACTTTGTAACCTCTATTGCTATTCCAAACATTATCATACACTATCTTTGTCACAAGCACTATAACGTTCTCTCCAAAGATCTCTCTATTGTATCCAAGACTTCTTTGTCCTCCGTGCTCCAAACTCATCATTCCTCTCTAAAAACATAGCCTACAACTAACACTTGGTTTTCTCAAGTGGGAACAAACAACTCACTTCCATCTCAAAAAGTTTCCATGCTTCTCTCTTAACTAATAAACTCTCATCATGTATGTGCTGGAAACTAAAGTGTCATTATTACCTTAGATTAACTACGAAATTGTTGTACTACAAAGCCTACCATTACTCTAACCATAGAGATTGATATAGTGAACATCTATTGAGATAGATGAGTGTCATCTACTATATTCACCATTTGTCTAGGTAAGTAGTCTGCATATGGGATGTATCCATCTCATCCTTGTATTCTCTATGCCTACCAATTAGCCCTTACAGTGCATCGATCATCAAATAGTTCATGGAGCAAAACATCATAGTTAGAATGCCCTTCTAGTTACAACACTTCTTACCCTATAGACTTCGTAATTTTATTACATAACAAAACATTGCAAGACTAATAAACACATCAAGAAGAGATAATGACACAATAAAAAAAATGCATTATTCATGGTTAACAAGTCACATATAGCATCTTCAATTTTATTTATATCTTTATCATGCCTTCATAATATCTAATAACCAATAATCCCTATAAATGAAACATTTCTGTTGTTGAAATGATTAGTTCTAACATTCAGTCAAACTTGTGAGAATAATTATAAGACTAAATGTAACTATAATGACAACCAAAAAGTCCACAACATGACATACTCCCTATTTTAAATACATCTTAGAGTATCCTAATAAATTCAAACTTGAGATGTCGAGCTCGTCCAAACACATCATTTGCATACTTTTACAACCCTATCTTGAAAATATTAAAAGCAAAATCTCCACTCATACACCTCTTTGACTATATTCTTCCTTCTTTTGATTCCTTCAAAAACTTGGTGTGCTTGGCACTTGGACCTTTCTAATGTCTATGCCATTTGTTAATATCAAGAATTCCAACCAAACAACCTTACAATCATATTGAGGTCCAGGACATTTTGACCATTACTAAGCGACAAAACATGCACAAGAAATATCCGAAGTAAAGACACTTCACTTCATTGTTTCCCCGATAAACAACATGTACATTACCAGTGGTACCTCATTTGTGTACTTCAATTTGACAACAGGCTTATGATTGGGTTGCCCATAAACTTCTTCTTACTTCACGGTTTTTTTCAACACCTTCTTAGGGTAAGTAACGTCATCGACAACCTTCCACTTGTTCCATTCAGTGGAACTACAAGATCCACCATCAATCATCAATGTTCTAGTCGGTGGAACTCTAAGATCAACCATCAATGTTCCACTCGGTGGAACTAGATCATCATTTTCAACTTCTTTGCATCCTTTACGTCCTGGAGCTTTTCCACCGCACCAAAAATGTAACAGAGGTACCAAACTCACAGACCACCATCACGTGTCCCCTACGGAGCACCGACCATATGTTCGATCACATCCATGACTGAATCTCCAGCACAATCACTGCTATTGGCTGGTTGCAGACGGCCCCGTAGCAGACAGCGCAAGCAGGGATTGCCTTCTTCCAGAACCCGTGCTCTGCCCACATTTCAAGTACCTAATTTTTTTTTATGAAAAGTAGATTATTTTTTCTTTTCAATCTCATGGAAAATACTAGACTTTAAAATACAGAAGCAGCTCAAATCAAAACGAAAATTAATAAAAAGTTATATCAATTTCGAAATCACCCAGCCCTAAATTTGAACCTTTTTCAGAAGTTATTACTTGCAAACAACCGATAATTTTATTCACTTTTTCCTAACACCAAAGCCTCTTGTGATAATGCCTTTGATTTCATTCACACTCGATTTTGCTGCTGAAGTTAGTAAAAAAGTGAGTAGAGGGGGGCCTGCAGATACAACTAGGCGAGGGAGTTGAAGAAGAAAATACGATTCTGCAACAATTCAGAAATTTCATTATGAGAATCCATATTTTAAACAATGAATTGATTTGCGCCACATTGCCAGCAGAAAAATTCCATGAAAAATTAGCAAAAGTTATGTGTTTTGTGAAAATTGAAACGCACTACTTAAAGGGATGGAGCAAATGGTGATGTAGTCTGCTTACGTACTGAAAACATAACATAAATATGTGCATATGGATTATGTTTTCGTATACCATAAACACGTACATATGAAACATCTTTCAAAAAATAAATTTAGTTTTCAAATAACAATGAGAATTATTATTTTAACTAGTATTGTAAATATTTTGACAATAATTTTATTTTAATTTTAAAGGATCAAATTTCTCAATATGTGCACTTGAGGGAGAGTCAATTCTATGGGAAGGTGAGTTGCAATGGATCGTTTTTATGTCATTCAATATGCAAGTTGTTGTTATATGTAAATCATAAGGAAGGGAGAATTATATTGTTGGGAGAATTATATTGTTGTTGTACATGAGGTCTTGGACTTTGTGGGAGTAATTTTTTTCTTTCCGTATTCCTTGTCATGTTAAAGGCATGGTGGCCAGTTACTTGTGTTTTGTGATACACCTTGTTTTAGGGGAATGGTGGCCAGTTGTTTGTGTTTTGTGATACATTGTGTTTCAGATGCACCTAAGGTTATTAAGCATAGAATTAAAACTTCTTGCTAGTGTTATTCAATGTTAATAGTTTACGACCACTACAACAAGAGATAACTGCACTCCCAAGCAGGCATTGACCCTCTTATTGTTTTGAAGGGTCAGATCCTAGTTATTAGAAGTTGCATCAGACCAACTAGTTAAGTCATATTGACAAGGTTCAAGGTTATCCATCTCCACCTCATGGTAAGGCACAACTCACACAGTAGTCTTGGCACAAACAAGGGCTTGTGGGTTTAGGAGTCACTATGAAGGTCATGGTCAAACTGAAGGCAAAGAGGTGGCAAACAGGTACCATGATGCCACTTGAGGTGAGGCACAAAATGTAGTTCAAGGTCTAGTAGAAATAAATCTCAATGAGAGGGGACCCCTATGTGATGCATAGTTAATCAATGAATGATGATCTGGTCATGGATCCCAACCACACCAGAGGTAGGCACAAATTTTATGTCGAGAATCTATTTTTATATTGGAAAATTAAAAATTTGTTGGAGGGATCTTTTACATAGAGGCAAGAAGATCAACACAGTATCTTTGATGGTGTGGTTGAATTCGAGAGTGATAAGTGGCAAATGAGATTCCAAGTGATTCATCCATGATAGCATTATTGTTAGAATTGATAGCCACATTCCATGCATTGCACCTTCAGTGCCACTCAGCTCAAGTGCAGGGGACCGGAATCTTGCTAATATGTTTGATTAGTAGTCTTTATAGTTGTATGCGAGAAGCATTAATCTGTGGGCTGAATATTGATAGATAGTTGGATGATGATGCATTTTTGTTTGCTATTTTGAAACTCTTGCAGACTCATAAATTTTGGCTTGGATACTTAACTAGATGGTCAACAAACTTGGTTTCCCACTGGGCAAGTTGAGACCATATGGAGTGTATGGGTTGATCACGTAACATTTTTTGACTAATGAAAGGAAACATCGACATCTTACAAAAAAGACAAAGAAATGTATTGGATTTATCATACTTGGTTTAGAGTACGGTGAGATGTTTTGTTAAGGCACTTAAACTACGTGGGCAAAATAATGTGGCCTAGACTCAAGTGCCATCCCCAATTGATTTCAATGAATTATATGCCCTTCAATGTACTTTATTGATTAAAATTGGATTTATTCTTCTATATAGATATATAATAAATAGCATTCTAATATTCAAATCATAATTAAATGAAACAAGAAAATAATTTATAAAGACATGTTATTTATAAATTTATTTATCCAATAATTTGATTAATAAAATTTATTTGTAAAAAAGGCTTAAATTTCATAATAAAGCATTACCTTATAAATTAGATTTCTAACAATGATCTAGAGCATAGCATCTTAGAAAAGTTGTATGGTTTAACATTTTGACTTAGTCAAAATAGAAAAAAATAAAATCAAATTAAAAAATAATAGTAAAAAATAACGCATGGTTTTTCTCATGTGTTTTCCATGGTATTCTTCTTTAATATGGCCTATTTGAAGATCAATAATTAAACTTATTTAGATCCATTTTAACTCTAGATCTATCAAGTGACAAGATGGATCAAATATAGTTTCACTCAAAAAGAAGTTTGCACCTCAACAAAAAGATTTACACTTGGTAAATCCAAAATTAAAATGTATCTAGCTCCTAAATATTTAAAAAAATTTGCAAATTCGATTCATCTCACTTTCCATTAAAAACTTTTGACACAAAATATTATTGAAAATAAAAAATGTTTAATAAAATGATGTATAATATAAAATATTATATTTGTGTTCCCCGTTTCTTTATATATAATGTATTATTATATTTTGGTTAAATTTTGTAATAACACTGTATTGCATTTGAAGCACAAATAAAAGTATATATACTTAGCTATTCATGTGACCAAACGAGTAGTACAAGATCTTTGCTTTGGTCCACGTAAACAGAATCTAGAAAACGACATTATGATTAAGATCCCCAAGTTTGGTAATATCTAGGTCTGTACTATATATCCTGGCGTAAGTTTGGTAATATCTAGGTCTGTACTATATATCCCGGCGTGAGATAATAAGAAAACGACCCAAAAAAAATATCAAGATGGTGCATTGGTCAAATTATTCTCGATTGTTCCGCTTTGGTAATATCTAGGTCTGTACTATATATCCTGGCGTGAGATAATAAGAAAACGACCCCAAAAAAAATATCAAGATGGTGCATTGGTCAAATTATTCTCGATTGTTCCGCTTCTTCATCATAGGAGGAAACTGCAAATTGCTACTCTTTTGCTCAGTGAGGACACTTTGCGATCAAATTTTTGTATTTGAAGATCGAGAACATAATTGCGCAACACGACTTACCAATGGGCCTTACTTCTCTCGGATAGTACTTTACTCATTATAGTTTTCATCCTATGCGTAAATGCGCAATGCGGGAATATATCTATTATATCTTCCTCTTATCATTCCTATATTATATCTCCCTTGGCTGGTTTCTGTATCAAGGTTACAATGTTTCACATTTTCTTCTACTTTTTCATAATGTAAAAAGTGCCTTCCAACTTTTCCTATGCAAAGGTTAATTTCAGTTTTTGAGAGCTTTAGGTGTCTGCGCTTGGCGGGAAAGATTTCAAAATTAATTTGAGCTATGGTGCGGGGAAGAGCTCTACAACGAATCCTAGAGTAGTTGTATTGGCCTGAACCATGGCATTGAGTTCTTGCAAAAGAACAAACAACTAAAACAGGATAGAGAGACAACCAATCCTAGATCAGTTGTATTGGCCTCCACCATGGCAAGGAATTCTTGGAAAAGAACCAACATTCCAAGAACAAATAGCTAAAACATGATAGAGAGACAAAATGTCGTTAAGATAGAAACAAGAAGTTCAAAGAAAAAGTTATTAAGGAGTGATAGAGTAGAGTAGAGCAGACTAGTAAGATTTGATTGGTATCAGAGTGGTTCTATGGAAGAAGAGATGTCATTCAGTCAAATATTTTCTTAATGACGTTAAATAAAGATTGAGCAATGGGAGGGTGGACCTCTCTGGGAATACTTTAAAACTAAGTAGATAAATGCCCAAAGGGAAAGGATTTTCGCTGTGATTATGATAGACCAAAGGAAAGGAACAGAGTAACACTTGAAGTGTAACTGAGTTGGTGAGGAAAAACAAAATAAAAGAGCCCAAAGAACAGGGGATTGGATCATTCTTCCAAACCGGAGATAATCTAATACCATGACAACACTAATGACTAAAAACCAAATCAATCATTGAGGAGAACTTACCTCGTTTTTAGTGATAGCAAACCCAGTTCTGGAACTGCATGCAATTTTGTAAGGACTGTCGAAATCACAATCCTTAATGGACCGGCATCAGGGTAGAGTATCCACTAATTCATATCGAAAGCAGAAAGGAAACTACGCAAGCAGTCCAGTGAAGTGAGGCACTAGTGACCATAAACGACAAATGTTCTGTATACAAACCCTATTTCCTACTTTCACCATTTTTCTACGATGAACTAACCACAAACGTTCTATACGCACAACCTATTTCCTACATTCAGCATTTGTCTACGATGAGCAGGTTATGACGACTATTCATATTAAGTGGGGCTAACAACGTGTGATACCATTTAGTGGATGAATATTGTTTAATTATTATATTATTTCATATTGAATTTTATAATAACTATGAATTAAATTCCTTCTATACGATATCTAACATCAAAACATTGATTTTATAATACATATGTTATTAAAATAAAATAAAAAAATTTTAAAAACTAATTGAATTATAACTTAATTTTAAAATTATAACTTAATTTTAAATTGATATTATTGTTGGAGTAAACAATGTTTTGGAAATTTAAAAAGCATACACAACACATAAAATCATAAACAATAACACAAGGATTTAACGTGGTTCACCCAACCAATATGGGCTACATCCACCAAAACAGAGGCATCGGCAATCTTATTATTCAACAGGAGATTACAATAATTTATTTCCTCACACACTCTCTACTATCAATATCCTGTACGGGCCTATATTTTATAGCTAAGAGAATAAAACTGAATCATAAATTCTCTCACAACAAATATAAGATGCATTAACTCCTCCTCAACAAAATGGAGCTAATATAGCAACAAATCCTATTGTTGTCACCTACATGAGATTTTTGCTCAATTTAATAAAACCAAAAATCTCAACAATCTCCACCTTGACAACAATTAGCCTGATCCCCTGTTTCTTTATTATTTTAATCTTTTCTGCAAGCCAAGAGAAGCCAAACACCAACGTAGCTTCTCTAACAAAACTGGTTTCGTGAACATATTTGAACAGTTCTCCTTTGTATGCACCTTTTCAAGAGAGACTCCCCTTTCAGTGATAACCTGTCTTACAAAATCGTACTTGATAGGTATATGCTTTGAGTTACTATGATAGGCCGGATTCTTAGCCAAATGAATTGCACTTTGACTATCACAAAATAACTTGATGTTGTCTTGTAACCTACCAAGCTCACCAAACAAACCTTTCAACCAAATTGCTTCTTTGCAGGCATGAGAAGCAGCTATGTATTCTGCTTCAGTAGTGGATAAAGCAACAATGTTCTATAGCTTTGACATCCAGCTAATAGCTCCACCTGCAAGAGTAAAGACATACCCTGATGTTGACCTCCTCTTATCCAAATCACCTACAAAATCAGAATCAACATATCCGCAAACAAATTCACTACTTCTGTTGTAAGTGATACAATAATCACTTGTGCCTCTCAAATACCGAAGCACCCATTTCACTGCTGACCAGTGTTCTTTACCTGGATTTTCCATATACCTGCTAACAACCCCAACTGCATGTGAAATATCTGGTAGAGTGCAAACCATCACATACATCAAACAACCTACTACATTGGCATACAGAATTCGAGACATATATTCCTTTTCTTCCTTTGTATTAGGACATAAACTAGAAGAAAGCTTAAAATGGGAAGCTAAAGGGACTCACACAGGCTTCACATTGTTCACACCAAACCTCAAGGGTATTTTCTCAATATACTTCTGTTGTGATAGCCACAGCTTACCATTGCTCCTGTCTCTGAAAATCTCCATGCCCAAAATCTGTCTTGCTGCTCCTAGATCTTTCATATCAAATGTCCTTGCCATCTGAGCCTTTAACCTGTTGATCTCTATTTTGCTTTTGCTTGCTAAAAGCATATCGTCAACATACAACACTAAGATAATGAACATGCCATTACTTAATTGCTTAAAGTAAACACAATGATCATATTCACTTCTTATATAATTTTGACTCATCGTGAAATAATCAAATTTCTTGTACCACTGTCGAGGCGATTGCTTCAGACCATACAATGATTTCTTGAGCTTGCAGACAAATTTCTTGTTGCGATATTGAACAAGCCTTTCCGGTTGTTCCATGTAAATTTCCTCATCTAAATCTCCATGTAAAAATGTAGTTTTAACATCTAGTTGCTGTAATTCTAAATCAAGTAAAGTGACTAATGCTAATACAATTCGAATTGAAACTATTTTTACAACTGCTAAAAATATCTCATGAAAGTCAATGCCTGCTTTCTGAGAAAAACCTTTTGCGACCAGCCTCGCTTTGTACCTGTCCTCTGTATCATCAACACCCCTTTTCAAGTTGAAAACCCATTTACATCCCATAGTTTTCCTGTCTTTCAGAAGTTCTACTAGATCCCATGTGCCATTCTTGTCTAAGACCATCATTTCGTCCTTCATAGCTGCTTTCCACTTTTCACTTTTAGAACCTTCTACAGCGTCCTGATAGCACAAAGGTTCATCATTGTTAGCGGTAAAAGCAACTGAAGTAACATAATCATCATACCTTTTAGGAGGATGTTTTATTCTTGTAGACCTCCTTAAATATGTTTATGGTACTTCCACAATTAGTTGATTATTATTTGTAGGAACTTCTTCATGATTAGCATTTGAGACATGCTCATGATCTACATCTGAACCTTGTTCATGATCTGTATCTGAAACTTGTTCATGACTTGCATCTGAACTATGTTCATCTTGACTATCATCAGGACTGGTTTCAAACTGAATGTGTTGAAAGTCAAATACATTATCCTGTTTCAATTTATTATCTACATCTAAATGTGCAAGAGAGGATTCATTAAATTTTACATCTCTATTGATGATGATCTTGTGAGTAGTAGGATCCCACAATCTGTATCCCTTTGTTCCATCACCATATCCAACAAAGATATATCTTTTTGATTTAGGATCTAATTTAGAACACTGATGTTTCGGCACTAGAGCATATGCATCACAACCAAAAACTTTTAGTTTAGAATAATCACAAGGATGACCTTTCCATATCCCTTGAGGAATTTTGCATCCTATTGCCGTTGATGGTGATCGATTAATCACATAACAAGATGTAGCCACTGCTTCTGTCCACAATTCCTTCTGCAAATTGGCGTTACTCACCATACTCCTTGCTCTCTCTAAAAGGGTCCTATTCATGCGTTCAGTAACTCCGTTTTGCTGAGGAGTATATACAGTGGTCTTATGTCTTTCGATCCCTGCGTTCTTGCAATAATTGTCAAATTCCTTTGAAGTAAACTCACCACCATTGTCAATTCTTAAACATTTAATGGTTCTTCCAGTGATGTTTACTACTAATGCTCTAAACTGTAAATACATCAGAATTCCTTTTTAACATGTAGACCCACACTTTTCTAGATAAATCATCAATAAAAGATACAAAATATGACAAGCCTCCATATGAGGTTGTAGGGGATGGACCCCAAACATCAGAATGGATATAATCAAGGATTCCTTTACTAGTATGTTTGCCAGTTTTAAACTTCTGCTTGCTTTGTTTCCCAAACAGACAATGTTTGCAGAAATCTAACTTATCGGACTTTAGATTAGGAAGTAACTTACGATCAGACAAAATCTTTAAACTTCTTTCGCTCATATGGCCCAACCTTTGATGCCATAAATGAATAGAACTACTATCTTTTTCAGACACCGTAGAAGCATGATCTAACTCTGTTCTTCCTTCTAACTGAAAAATATTTCCAACCTTCTTTGCTTTCATTACTAGTAAAATTCCTTTATAAATTTTCATTACTCCAACTTGAATAACAATTTTATATCCATTAGTGTCTAGTGCTCCTAGTGAAATGAGATTTTTCTTTAATTCGGGTACATGTCTTACATAAGTTAAAATTTTAGTTCTCCCATCAAACATTTGCAGTTGAATGCTTCCAATTCCCACAATATTACATGTGACATCATTTCCCATGTAAACGACTCCATCATTAATTGATTTATAAGTCTTAAACCATTCTCTATGAATGCACATGTGATTTGACGCACCAGAATCTAACAACCAATATTGATCATGATTCGACAAATTAATTGATAAGATTTCATCACTCATACCTAAATCGGATGCCGAACCTGTATCTGTCATGTTTGCTTCTTTATTCTCTGTCTAAGATTCTTCTTTAGAAGTTTGCTGTCGCTTCCAATAGTCCTTCAAATGTCCTGATTTGCCACAAAACCAACACTTTACCTTACTCTTCTTCCCTTTCGATTTTGAATGCGAGTCGCTGTGCCTACTGAAGCATCTTTCTTTAGAACAACCTCTGACCATCATTGCTTTTGATGTAGAGGTTCCTAAATTTGACCTTTTCCTTGTTTCTTTAGATAATAAAGATTCAACTACATCATCAAACTCAAGGGTTTCTAATGAACTAAGACTTATAGAAGTAACAAAATGATCCCATGACTCAGGCAACAAGCATAATAAAGTTATAGCTTTATCTTCTGATTCAAATTTTACTTCTATACTTTCTAATTACACCAGGAGAATATTAAAGGTATTCAAATGATCAGTAATAGATGTACCTTCCTTTATTCGCAAACTGTACAACTATCACTTCAGAAGAATCCTATTGGTGAAGGATTTTGTCATGTACAGTTTCTCAAGCTTTGTCCACAAACTAGCAGTTGTTTTCTCCGACACGATGTTAAACAAAACATCATCCGCCAAACACAGTCGAATAGCACTCAATGCTCTTTCATCCAATTCGCTCCACTCATCATCTGTCATGTTGTAAGGCTGTTTGGGTTTTCCCACCAACACCTTCGCCACACCTTGTTGTACAAGTAGATCATACATTTTCACTTTCCAGATCTTGAAGTTATTTTTTCCATTAAACTTCTCGATCTCAAAACGAGCACTTTGAGTTTTTTCCATGTTGTATCAAACAAATAATCTCCAAATCTAACTTTTTAATAAATAAAGTTAATATTGAAAAAATGCCTTTGCCTTATACTATATTGCCTTTGCCTTACCAAACAATCCCTCTGTTGTACAAATTGCAGATTACAATTAAAAAAAAATAACAAAATTGCAGTTTTACCAAAGCGATCCTTGCTTGGCGCGCCGAAAGGGACTTGGTGCTTCCTTGATAGTAGACGATCCGTGCCAGAAGCAAAATCAGTATAAGTGACAAAATTGGCATGCTTAAACCCGTCGATTCCGCACCAATTGGGATATTGGCGCTCTGGCGTGAGTATTGCTTTCGGAACCACGCCAATAGACGCGACTGTTACAAAATAAAACGCGCCAACCCATTTACTGTCAAAAATTGGCGTGACTGTCCCTGATGAAACCGCGCTAATTGCAAAAATTCCACCTTCAGCAGCTCTGTCACACGCACCTGCTCCTCAACATGCTCTGATACCAATTGTTGGAGCAAACTATGCGCAGCGGAAATTTAAAAAGCATACAGAGCACATAAAATCATAAACAATAACACAAGGATTTAACGTGGTTCACCCAACCAATCTGGGCTACATCCACCAAAACAGAGGCATCGACAATCTTATTATTCAACATGGGATTACAATAATTTATTTCCTCACACACTCTCTACTATCAATATCCTGTACGGGCCTATGTTTTATGGCTAGGAGAATAAAACTGAATCATAAATTCTCTCACAACAAATATAGGATGCATTAACTCCTCCTCAACAAAATGGAGCTAATATAGCAACAAATCCTATTGTTGTCACCTACATGAGATTTTCGCCCAATTTAATAAAACCAAAAATCTCAGCAATTATTGTTGTTAATTATAAAAAGAATTAATATATAAGTTAGATATATATAACTAAAACATGTTGTAATATTTTTAACTATATAGATTTAAGGGTAATTTTTATTGGATAATATAAAACTTGTTCTAAAATAAACATACGTATGGACATAGTTATAAATTAATTTTTTCAAATAATTTAATTTATGTTTAAAATAAATATATTAAAATTAACCAATTTTTAGTAAACAACTTTCAATATATATATATAGAGTGAATGACATTTATTTTTGGTAGTTAGGAGGAATGATTATTGTCTCATTTATTTGTTATAAGTGCTTTGAGCATTGTTGTCTTATTACTTTATATTCTAAATAATATCTCATCCTTAATTAAAACTTTATTGGCCATATCAAGTAAATGACTAGCATGCACATAAAGAAATAAAAAAATTGCTTTATCATATATAGTATTATATTGTAAAGAATATCTTATCCTTAATCAAAACTTTAATAGCCTAGTGATGTCAATAAAATGACTAGTATACACATAAAGAAATCAAGAAAATTACTTTATCATATATAATATTATATTTTAAAGAATATCTTATCCTTAATCAAAACTTTAATAGCCCAGTCATGTCAATTAAATGACTATTATACACATAAAGAAAACAAAAATTTACTTTATCATATATATGAATTCTCCAATCTAGAATGGTAGAGATATTATAATCTATCGTAATATCCTGCATACATTTTTGGAAGCAGTCAATAAAAATAAAAATAAATTTAATAAAAATTGAATTAAATTAAAAAAATATTTATTATAATTATCAATAAAATATTTGGACCTGGTAAAATTACATAAAAATAAAATAAATAAAAAAGCATAAAATTAATAATTATAATTATAATTAATAATTAAACCATTCTTAGATTCATCTTAGTTCACGATTTACCAAACCTGGAGAAGGATCAAATCTCTTCATATAAACCTCTTTTAGAGTGAAAAGAGTTTTTGTGGATGTAGGTTGGTTGTTAGCAATTATAAAAATAATTAGTAGACCAATTC
The DNA here is from genome assembly GCA_000404065.3 of Pinus taeda. Taxonomy (NCBI): domain Eukaryota; kingdom Viridiplantae; phylum Streptophyta; class Pinopsida; order Pinales; family Pinaceae; genus Pinus; species Pinus taeda. The sequence continues at coordinate 132,604 of APFE030378347.1, read as the reverse complement.
AAGATGTATATGTGCTTCAAAAAACATGAAATAATATTGCTACCTATGGAGATTCACCCTCACATTACCATGAAGATTGTTAACTTGTAAAAAGTCTTTGTTACAACTACAATAACATGACTTACAAAAATCAAATGCCTAAAAAACCATAACTCATGTTCATATGAAGCCCAAAAATCATAACTCATGTTGAAGTTTTCATCTTAATTAATCAATTTAAATAAAAGGGCATAACTATTTTTAGGGTTAATCCCAATCTTTGTGACTACTAGTAAAAATTGGCGCGCTTAAACCCGTCGATTCCACGCCAATCAGGACACTGGCACTCTGGTGCGAGTATTGCTTTTGGAACCGCGCCAATGGGCACGACTGTTACAAAATAAAACGCACCAATCCGTTTACTGTCAAAAATTGGCACGACTGTTCCTGATGAAACCGCGCCAATCGCCAAAACTCCACCTTCAGCAGCTCTGTCACATGCACTCGCTCCTCAACATGCTCTGATACCAATTGTTGGAGCAAACAATGCGCAGTGGAAATTTAAAAAGCATACACAACACATAAAATCATAAACAATAACACAAGGATTTAACGTGGTTCACCCAACCAATTTGGGCTACATCCACCAAAACAGAGGCATCAACAATCTTATTATTCAACAGGAGATTACAATAATTTATTTCCTCACACACTCTCTACTATCAATATCCTGTACGGACCTATATTTTATAGCTAGGAGAATAAAACTAAATCATAAATTCTCTCACAACAAATATAGGATGCATTAATTCCTCCTCAAGAAAATGGAGCTAATATAGCAACAAATCCTATTGTTGTCACCTACATGAGATTTTTGCCCAATTTAATAAAACCGAAAATCTCAGCAATTATTGTTGTTAATTATAAAAGGAATTAATATATAAGTTAGATATATATAACTAAAACATGTTGTAAGATTTTTAACTATATAGATTTAAGGGTAATTTTTATTGGATAATATGAAACTTGTTCTAAAATAGACATACCTATGAATATAGATATAAATTATTTTTTTCAAATAATTTAATTTATGTTTAAAATATATATATTAAAATTAACCCAATTTTTAGTAAACAACTTTCAAAAGAAATATATATATATATTATATAGAATGACATTTATTTTTGGTTGTTAGGAGGAATGATTATGTCTCATTTATTTGTTATAAGTGCTTTGAGCATTGTTTCTCCTATTCTTTTATATTCTAAAGATATCTCATCCTTAATTAAAATTTATTAGCCATATCAAGTAAATGACTAGTATACACATAAGAAATAAAAAAATTTATTTTTAATCATTATAGTATTAGATTTTAAAGAATATCTTATCCTTAGTCCAAACTTTAATAGCACAATGATGTCAATAAAATGACTAGTATACACATAAAGAAATCAAGAAATTACTTTATTCATATATAATATTATAGTTTAAAGAATATCTTATCCTTAATCAAAACTTTATAGCCAGTCATATCAATTAAATGACTTTATTTAACACATAAAGTCAATAAATAAAAATAAATTTAATAAAATTAATAATTAATTTATTAATAAAATATTTAGACCTTGATAAAATTAAATAAAAATAAAATAAAATAAAAAAGCATAAAATTAATAATTATAATTATAATTAATAATTAAACCATCCTAGATTCATCTTAGTTCAGGATTTACCAAACCCGGAGAAGGATCAAATCTCTTCATATGTAAACCTCTTTTAGAGTGAAAAGAGTTTGGTGGATGTAGGTTGGCTATTATCAATTATAAAAATAATTAGTAAACCATTTCAAGATGTATATGCCCTTCAAAACACATGAAATGATATTGCTAACTATGGAGATTCACCCTCACATTACCATGAAGATTGTTAACTTGTAAAAAATCTTTGTTACAATTACAATAACATGACTTACAAAAATCAAATGCCCAAAAAACCATAACTCATGTTCATATGTAGCCCAAAAAATCATAACTCATGTTCATATGAAGTTTTCATCTTAATTAATCAATTTAAATAAGAGGGCATAACTATTTTTAGGGTTAATCCCAATCTTTGTGACTACTAGTAAAAATATTGTTGAACATTTCATGAAGGTCAAAATCCTACCATCCACCTAATAATTTTTAATAATTGAATTAAAACTAGTACAACCATATTAAACATCTTAATGTTGTCAATATAGCTCATAAATATAACCAAAAAAACTATTGTAGCCTGTAGAATGCCCTACTAATGCACACATTTACCTCGTTCAGAAAACTTTAACTTAAAGGAAAAAATAATTACACATCTTATTGTAAAGTGGATCATTTTGCTAAATAAAATTTGTTTATATATAAATGAAAGTTATAAGTAATAATGAGGAACTTATCATCAAGGAACTTAAGAAAACAAATTTTTTCTTTAAAAAGCACATCAAAGGATTTTTGAACCATCCAATGTGGTTCATCGTCAAGACAAGATGAAGGGAAAGATTATGACACAAGTTTAAATAGAGATCAATGTAAAGACCCTTCATTCATATAATGACTATTAATATGAAATCCCTAGGAAATTAGTGGGTGGGGAGCAATGTGACACAAATCTAACTTTTTAAATTTATTAAAAGGAACAGACCATTTTGCTAAATAAAATTTGCTTATATGAATGAAAGCTATACATAATAATGAAGAAATTATTATAGAGGAACTTATTAGTGTTGAGATATTAATCTCACTATGAGTTGGTTGTTGGTTAGGTGTCATCACATTTGATTCTATTGTCTATTAGGTGTCATAAGAATTTTAGTTTTACTTGAGTTCTACTTCACGGGTGTCTATTTTTACTTCAATATATTATTATTATTGTTTACAATGTAATCTATTTAATCATTCAAAATATTGAGAAGATCAATTTTTTCGCTACTTTTAAGATTCATTCTTTGTCGTGGTATTAGAGGTTCTACTATATAAGACTTTGTGAGAAAGCACTAGAGATAGAGTAAGGTTGCATAAGACTCTAGTAGCATTTAATACGTGTGTATTCACCAAAAAAAAGCCAGAAATCGCAGCCAAGTGAAGCCTTTTAATGCAAAAAAGAAAATTACTGCGAAGTCATTGAAAGGTTGCTACAAAGTCGTCGAAGAGAAAGAATAAGTCAAAAGTCTCCATTAGAAGAAAACATGTATTTTTTTTAAAGAAATGTTGTCCACAGGTCAAACCAAAGTTTATTGACGTTCACCCAAAGCACCAGAGGAGCGATAGCATTACTAACGCTAGAGGAGCGATAGCATTACTAACACTAAGCAGTGAGAAGAGAGCTGGGATTAATCAGATTTCCTTACACAGATTTCGGCTTAACGCTCCATGGTAGCAATGAACAGTGCGTTACACTGATTTACGACAAATCCACCAAACAAAACGCTCAAGTTTTGATTCTTGATTCAAAAGTCAATATTCACGCGTTATAAGAAAGCTACTCGGGACTCCTTTCAAAATACGTTTATATGTTTAATGAATTTTTTTGTCAAACCCTATTATTTAAAAATGAAGGTTGCCTTATAATACTTTTTAAACGGAGTAGTAAAAGAGACTTTGTTATATTTATTTATTTTTTTTTTTAAATAAAAAATTTGGAAACAAAAATATTTTTTTTAGGTTTTCCTTTAAATATAAAAACTCAGAAAGGAAAAAGATTTTTTTTAAGTTTTTTTAAATAAAAACTTGTAAAGGAAAATAATTATTTTTTTTAAGTTTCAAAAGGAGATTTGAAAGACAAAAGGGCATGCAAATATGTATTTCAAGAAATGGCCTCCTCGAATGGTTTTCCACAAACCTCAGACTCTGCGTGGAAAAACTTATGAGTTTTGGATTTTTAGAAATGAAGACATTCCTACAATCCCAAGAGTGTTGGGATACACTTCAGAATCCCTATGTGCATCCGCCTCACGAAGCATGGGCGGCCATGAGTAATAAGGAGAAGAATGCAATGATTGAACTCAGAAAGAAAGAACATAGAGTTAAATCTTGGATTCAAAACTTTGTCGATGACTCTATTTTTGACAAGATAATGAGCGTATTCATAGCACATGAAGCTTGGGAAATTTTGAAAGTTGTTTATGAAGGTAATCATATAGTGAATATAGTGAAATTACACACATTGAGATCACAGTTCGAAACCCTAAAAATGACTGGCAGAAATGTGGATTAGTTCATGACTGGAGTCGTGGGAATAGTCAATCAGATCAAACTCATCAGTGAAACCATTTCAGATGATAAATTGTTCAAAAAATCCTTCTAAGTCTGCCCAAGAAATATGACATGATTGTAATAGTCATTCTGGAATCCAAAGATTTTACAACTTTCTCAGTGGAATAGTTGACTAGATCACTTCTAGCACATGAAACAAGACTCAACTTGACAGAAGATTCCTTAAGCTTTCAAAGCACAAATTTCTTTTGGCAGAGGCAGAGGTAGAGGTAGAGGATATAGAGGCGGAAACAAGTGAGGCAGAGGCCGAAGCAGAGGCAGATCAGAATATCATCATGTAATAGAACAATGGAGACCTCCTAAAAAACAAACTCAGAGGAACAGGCCTTGGAGAAAATATAATGTCCAGTGTTATTACTTCAAGAAATTTGGTCATTGAATACAAAAACAAACAGTGAGACCAATATATAGGCAATATCCATCTCTCAAACAATGAAGGGGAATCCTCTGAAACAATGTTTCTTTCATGTAATTTTTCTGAAGACACTCACAACAAGGATCTTTGATTGCTGGACAGTTGTTGCAACAATCATATGACATGTAACAAAAATCTACATTCTTATCTTCATTCTTCCATAACATCATAAATTACTCTTGGAGATCGTTCTTGCATTAAAGCTGAAGGAAAAGGTACTGGTCCTATTCTTACTAAATAGAATCAGTAGAAATACATTCCTAATGTTCCAAATCTAAAACATAACCTCATTAGTGTAGGACAATTGATGGAACATGGTTATTATGTAATATTTCAAAGGAACACATGTTATATCTATAACAAATCACCTAATAGAATACTGATAGCAAAGGTTGAAAAACAATGAATATGATGTTTCCTTTGACTCATAGAAGTCGAAATAGCTCACATCCTTTTGTACACAATGTGTCAAGAATAGATGAGTCTCAACTATGGCATTCTAGATATGGCCACATACCATTCAAAAGTCTAAGTCAGCTTCAAAAACAGTAAATTGTCATGGGTCTACCTATTATGAATGAAAAAGATTGTAATTGTGAAATTTGTGTTCTGCCCAAGCATAAAAGAGACATCTTCCCCACATCTTCCTTTGGAGAGAAAGAGCCTTTAGAGTTTGTCCATATAGCTATATGTGGCCCAATGAAGACACAGTCTATTGGTGGTAGTCTTTATTTTCTGACATTCATTGATGATTATAGCAAAAAGACATGTGTGTATTTTTCGAAAAACAAATCAAATACATTCTCAAGGTTCAAATAATTCAAATAAGAAGCGGAAAAGAAAAGTGGAATGCCTTTGAAACTACTCAAATCTGATAGAGGAGAAGAGTACAACTCCAATCACTTCAAAGCATTTTGTCAACAACAAGAAATCACAATGTAGAACACAACAAGATATACTCCACAACGGAATAGAGTAGTAGAAAGGAAAAATCAGTTAGTCATGAATATGGCCATATGTATGCTTCATGAGAAGAAGTTTTCAAACAATTATTGGGCTGAAGCAGTTTCGACAATAGTGTATGTTTTCAACAAATCTCCAACATCCACTATCCAAGATACAATACCTCAAGATACATGGGATGGTAAAAAGGTAAATGTATCTCACTTTAAAATTTTTGGATCAGTAGCATTTTCACATGATCCTGAGAAGCTAAGGAAGAAGCTTGATGATAGGGATGAAAGATGTATTGTCATGGGCTATTGTGAGTAGTCAAGGGCCTAAAGACTCTATAATCTAGTTTCCAAGAAGTTTGTTTTAAGAAGAGATGTAAATTTTTTTAAAATAAATCTTGGTTTGATCATATCGATGAAGCTTCAATTCAGTATTTTTATTCACCACAACCACCAATATTGCAGGTTGAAGAAGAACCATACCATTATGAAAATGGTACATCTTCGAGCAGTGAATCCATGAGTGATTCACCATCTTCATAAGACAATTAGAAAACAAGAAGCATGAGAAATATATGAGCAAGAGCATGAGTTCGACCAGGAGAATATGTTTACATTTCTTTCATATCAACCAACACACTTTGAAGAATCCATTAAAGAAAAGCATTGGGTAGATGCAATGAACCAAGAAATTACTACCATAGGGAAGAATCAAAGTTGGGAATTAGTTGATCTCCCAAGAGACAAAACAAGAATTGGTGTAAAATGGGTATATAAGACCAAGATGAAAGAAAAAGGAGAAATTGAGAAACATAAGACAATGCTAGTTTCCAAAGGATTCTCACAACAGTTTGGTGCCAACTATGGTGAAACCATTGCTCCAGTAGCAAGGTTAGACACTCTTAGAATGATTTTTTCCACAACAACTCACCACAAATGGGAAGTCTATCAGCGTGATGTAAAATGTGCTTTCCTAAATGGTATACTGCAGGAAGAATTTTATGTAGAGTAACCTCATGGTTTTGAAGTGCCAGGACAGGAAAATAAGGTATACAAATTGAATAAAGCCTTGTATGGTTTGAAACAAGCTCCAAGAGCTTGGTACAATTGCATTGACACCTATCTCGTCAAAAGTGCATTTTGCAGAAGCAATCATGAGCCAACTTTGTATACCAAAATGCATAAAGGTAAAATTATTATTGTATGCTTCTATGTAGATGATCTTCTTTATACAAGAAATATGATGTTAGAAGATTTCAAAGCAGAAATGCAAATATAGTTTGATATGACATATCTAGGAGTCATGAAATACTTCTTAGGCATTGAAATTCACCAATCTGCTAATGGAATTTTTGTTGGTCAACAAAAATATGCCACTTATATCATCAAAAAATTCAAAATGAAAAATTGCAAACCTGTAGATACACCAATTGCTCAAGGCACAAAACTGAGCAAAGAAGATGTAGCACCACGAGTTGATTCCACACTGTATAAAAGTCTAGTTGGTAGCTTGTTATATCTCACTTCAATTAGACCTATTATTATGTTTGCAACAAGTTTTGTCTCCAAGTTTATGCAGTCACCTAAGATTTCTCATTGGAAGGTTGTGAAAAGGATCTTAAGGTATATTGCAGGCACAATAGATTATGGTTGGTTATATACGCATTCTGAAAATTGCTCATTTTCAAGTGATATAGACAATGATTATTTAGGGAGTTTAGATGATCGCAAAAGCACCTCAGGGTATGCTTTTCATCTTGGAACCAATTTGATTTCATGGGCATCCAAGAAACAGTGAATCAGTTCAATATCTTTTGTAGAGGCAGAATATGTAGCAGCAAATTCAACATCTTGTCAAGCTTTGTGGTTTAGGAGATTATTAAAAGATATTTCAAATATTCCGAAGGAGCCAACTCCAATCTACTGTGATAACAATTCAGCAATTTTGTTATCAAAAAATCATGTTTTCCACAAAAAGAGCAAGCACATTGACACTCGTTTTCATTTCGTCTGTGAGCTTGTCAATGATGGGGACATAGTACTTGATTTCTGTGGTTCCAAAGATCCACTAGCAGATATTTTCACCAAGCCATTGAGCCAAAATGTATTTGAATTTCGAAGAGAACAAGTAGGCGTAATAAGCATCACTACATGTAACAATGGAGATTAGGAGGAGATGTTAAGATATTAATCTCACTTTCAATTAGTTGTTGGTTAGGTGTCATCACATAGGTTATTGATGTTTACAATGTAATCTATTTACTCATTTAGAATATTGAGAAGAGATTGTCATTCCAAATATTGAGAAAAACAATCTCTGCTTCACTCTTCAGTTTGATTCTTTGTCAATTAAAATTGGAATAATTTCAAATTCTAGGAAATTGGTGGGGTGAGCCACATGGCAAGAATTTAATTTTTTAATTTACTAAAAATCAATACAACTTAACAAACCTTGTAATACTTTACAGCGGTTGAAAAACATTAAGACTAAGCATATGCTGAGCATATTCCCTTGAGAACCAATCTACTCCCTCAATTAAATTTTCTTTAAAAAGTCCACAAATCTTTATCCACCTTAAATTGAAATAAATTTATATATAAACTTATATTATATATATATATATATATATATATAATAAATTATAAAATGGTTAATTACGGTACCATATTTTGACACGGTAAGTTGAAAGATTTAATCTACCTGTGCTTCATGAATCGACGCTTTAAATGAATTTCGATAGTTACCATAAAGGTTATAATTTATAGAAACGCTGAAACTCACCCATCCAAAACAATAGACAAAATCAAATGAATATATAACCCTAAGCCGCAGTAAGACTAAAATGATATTTTAGCATCCGTGAAGCCAGAAAGTCGCAAACTGTTTTACGTATGATTCAACACACTCGGTGATGTATCTATATACATACCCAGACGATCTAAAACATTTATCGACGAATCTTGCGCCGAAATTGTTTTTTCAACAGAAATTTTGATAGGAACTGGCCATTTTTCTTGGTTATATGGGATAGTCTGCAGGTCACATATATCTGAACTCAACTCATCATTCAGAGTAAGACCGAAACATTCAAATACCGTAAAAACTATTATCAGAATCCCAAACTCATCGAGCAAAATGTGCTTATATGAAATTATAAATTTCAAACGACATAACTAAAGAGTAGACAATCTCTAATGGTCCCCTTGACAAGAGCGTACTTACGGAGCAAAACTTCCATGGAAAATCCCGTCTTCTCCAACACTCTTGCTGATATAACATTTTCAGAAACCACAAAAGCTTCAATCCTGCTCACTCCCTCCAAATCTCTGAAGCCCAATTTGACTGCTGTTGTGATGGCCTGGGTGGCGAAGCCCATCCTCCAGTACCTTTTGGCGATGGCGTACCCAATCTCAGCTCGGCAGCTGTGGATACCTGTTCCTTGCTTGAGCATGACATGGCCAATGGGCTTCCCGTTGAAACATATGGCCTTGAACCATGGGTGAGGAATTACCATCTTCACCAGAAATTCTCTCAGCTTGTCTTTCGATCTGAAAGCTTCCCATGTCATGAACTTGGTGACTTCCTCGTCGCTCGCCCACTCGTACAAGTCATCTAAGTCTTCTACGCAGAAGTTCCTCAGTTGGACATGCCCAACACTACCACTATTCTTCATGTAGCAAATGCCGCAGTCGTGGTCCATTCTTTGGATTTATAGCTCTCAAATTATCGGCCTTCCAGTATGAAATCTGTTACTAATTTCACCATATGGACTGTACACATTCAAGGCAAAGCCACCAGCCCGCCTGCAATTCCGACGAGAATGAGGTGAAGATGGATGAATTTATAAACACCACACAAAATATTATACCATATCCGGCATGAGGAATGCCCCAATCATCACGAGACGAGTCATTGACCGTGGCCAATAACGTGTTTCATCTATCCCACCATGGTTTCTACATCGTCACCGACGCAGCGGAGAGAAACTCATACAGAGATTAAGGAATCAGTCATAAGCGGAGAGTTTCCATAAAATGTTTGCACTCGAGGGTACCCTGCGGGAGAAGTACAGTGCCACATTTGGTGATGTGTCGGGAAAAAATGTTCTGTTTAGCACATTTTTCCGGTACCCTAGCTGACAGTGCCATGTGATACGTTTCATCTCCGTAAAATGTGATGCGATTGTCTTTTTGGATCAAGCCATGGATTTAGATTTGTTGTACCGTTAGACGGATCTTGCCCTAGATTCGTGTTACTACCGACTTACAACTTCCCATTCATACGAACACGGAGTCTGTGGGGGTTCACATTTCAAACAAGTGGGTTGACGGATGTAAGGGATGACATGACTCTCTATATGCATGCATTATAAGGGATGTGCTTTGAGTGGAATGTTCATGTTGTGTCTTTATTGGTATGGATTGTTTGAATATCTTTGTAGCTTAGATGTTTTGTGGGATTAATCTTTTTAAAAGGCTTTCGTGACTCTCTATATGCATGCATTATAAGAAATGTGTTTTGAGTGGAATGTTGATGTTGTGTGTTTATCGGTATGGATTGTGTGAATATCCATTTAGCTTAGATGTTTTTTGGGATTAATTTTTTTTAAAAGGTGTACGTCTTTTTAAAAGGATTAATCTTGAATTTCAATTTTGGAGAGGATTAACATGCATGAAAACAATTTGTTTATACATGGTAGGTAGTACAGTGAGGGTAATAAAGTAATTGCAATTTGTTTATACAGGGTAGGTAGTAAAATCAGGTTAATAAAGTAATTGGTATATCATTTTTTGAATTAAAATTGAGAATAAGATAACTTCTAAAATAAAAAAATATTTAATAGAAAATAAATCTCTACTCATTAGTGATAATTAAATTAAAACTTTAGAAGCTACATTTTAAAATAGTGATCCTTATCCATGTAAAAGTAATTAAAAAAATGTGAATGAAATGTATATATCATAATTTTAAAATTATTTATTTTCATTTAGAAGTGGGTTTTAGAGTCTAACACAAAGAAAATGTGTGAATGCTAAAGTGTTTAGATAACATATTTATATTTTCTTTGGTATAAAAGAAATTTAGAAATAAGATGAATTTGCATAAATTATTTATGTATATGTCACATGTCAAGTTCAAGTTAAAGAGAATTACACATATTCTTTATAATGAGAAACAAAGCATTAAACTATTTAATATAAACAATATTTTATTTGTAAAATGTTTATAGAGAAAAAAGAGAGAATTGATTCCAATATATGTGTGTGTGTGGGGAAGATTGTTTTTTTTAAACATTCATTTTTAAATTGAAATTGAAATATATAAAAAGTCAACTAGCCAAACATTTATATTAAATTGGAAAGAATGATATACATGCAAAATGTATGGTAGCTCCTAGGAGAAAAATAATAACTTGTCTCCAAATTTTCTAAGAGAAATATTTATTCAAGTCATACACAAATAAAGAAATCATATGCTTAAATATATCCATAGAAAAAAAACTGAACTTACTATTTCTATAAGTTAAATGTGAAAGAAAAAAAGGAAAGACGTGTTAGGGTTAGATATGAATGAATACTAATAGGACCTTTAGTTGTCTTCTCAAGAGAATGCTAAGTTCTTGTCACTCCATGATTAAGATTCCCTTGTTCATAGCTAAAACCTTGATATTCACTACTTTGAGTTGTAAGTGCATCTCATTTGGTGGAAGTAGTATTTCCTCATAGGATTCACTTATCTCTAAAATCACTTTCGCTGTGAAAGTATTAATATGCAAATACAAATAAATTATTTGATAATATTTTCCATTTCGGTATTGGTGTTTCTTATATCTCAATTCAATGGTTTTATTATTACATATGTATACATATGGAGTAATCCTACACTTCATTCTTTCTTCGCCCACCATAGATTTGAGTTCATCCTAGGTTGTCAAAGGAACTTGATCACAACAAGTTGCAACGAGGTTTTCTCTCCTTGGTAGGAACTAGTGGTAGTTTCCATACAATGATGGTTTTAGCTATAGTTTCCCATAATAACATGAGCCATCATGCCAAAACATAGAAATGAAAAAAATGAGGGGACAAAGACAAAAGAGTAATCATGATATATGGTGGCCCCTTGATAAAAAAATATTGCTAGAAAAACAAACTCTTTCTACACAATGACAAGTATTCCCATATGAAAAGTTAGAGCCAAGGGAGAAATGGAGTAATAAGAAACAATAAGAGTGAGGGAGGGCATAAATACCTCTCCATGACATTAGCTCTGGGGATTGATAGAGGCTAACAATGGCTAGAAAGGTAGAATATAAGGGTCTATTTTGATGTCCTATAGTATAATTGAACAATCATGATTGGAGGTCAAGGTTGAAACCACAAAATTCATGTAGCAAAGTAACTACCTGTATTAATAAAACCATAATGGAAGGAACCTTGTTATCACACAAACATAGTGTAATGATGGCATGATTTTATGCATGTGAAGGATGGTTGGAGGTAGTGACTTCTAGCATCTCAAGCTTTGTGTGGAGTGGGCACAAAGATAGGATTGCATCCATATTATATTATGGTCTTCCTCATGATACTACATTTGTGAAGACATTGAAATATTTTATTTATGGTCCATATTGAATTGTTTGGTTATTAATATTACTTTTAAGTATCATTTTAATGGTGCATTGCTTGGTATGAGGGAGATATTCAATTCTTATTGTGCTCAAGGTAGGTTTCATATGTTTTATATTAACAACTAATATAGATCCATATTGAATATAGTTCTACCATGTGATAAGAGGGATGGAAATATGAAGAAAGGTTTTCACCTTTAGGGATTTCATCCTCTCATATCATAATAGGTATAAAGTTAATATTGATCCAAACTGGTACAATATCAATAAGATGGATCTATAAATATTCTACCTCATGCCACTCTTATTATCATGTTAGTATACTTTCTAATTTTTCTCTTAGGAAATAATTACATTGGTTACTTCAAGATGTACCATTACATTAGCACTTGGAACATTTTTCCCCACATCATTATTAAACCATTTGTGTGATCAATCTCCATTAATAGACCCAATTGAACATCAACCAACGGGGTCCCTACCCTTCGCGGTTTCCCCTTTGTTCCATCTCATAAGTTTCCATTTTCAATGGGGCACCTATATCCATATCTGTACACCCCCCTTAGAATTTTTTATATTCATTTTGTAAGCTTACAATAATTCTTTAGGAAGAACCCCTCTTTTTTCTTCTCACCCATTCCTCACTTTTCTGTTGTAATCCTAATTTCCCTTGGTAGGTGAATTCAAATAAAAAGTTTCACATGCCTACCTGGTCTCTCATAATAACCATTATTTATGTCCCTAGTGCCCTAGCTGTAGATCATTATTTTCTGTGTTCTTATATATACTCATATTCACATCCATAACATTGATATAGACAAGTTCTCTCTAGTGATTCTCCTCACTCAAGAACCTTGTTCTTTCTATTATGTTGAGGTTTCCACCCTCTTGAAACCTATTAGCTATTGTATGACCAAGGAACTTCCATAGTTCTATAAAAATTTGATGGAAATTGCAACTGCACAAGATTTCAAATTGAAAAACAATAGACACAACTCTACTCTACAATTATGCGGAATAGCAATCACAATTTAGAGAAACATGAAAAGACATGCAAAAAGAAAAACCACTACTACAAAATGATTTCTAGGGGAACCCGGCTAGGAAAAACCTCTCAAGCCTTTTTACATTAATCAGTTGAATAGAGAAACTATTACAATTGCATGCTTCATCTCTCAGCACCACCTAAAAAGGTAAAACTATGCTCTGTAATGAATGTCGTACTCTAGCCAACACTTATCCATTTCTAGGCCCCAACTTCTTCCTCTTTCCTTGTGAAATTCAAGAGAAATTGAGCAACTAAATAATAGGGAATTCCCTATTTCCTTGTATTATTCCCAAGGAATTGATCACTTCATCAATGTAAAACTCTATACACGCAACTAATATATATTTGACATTTACAATATGCATTTTTCTCCACTTGAGCTAGGAAATTCAAATTCCATGCATGTCTAGGCTATATTTAGTTGATTAACTAGCTAATTGGTAGATTACTGAGTTAACAAGAGTTCTACTACTCAACTAACCTTTAACTGACTCAACTAGGGACTTGAGCTTAGTTAACTAAGATCAACTAATGATAATTGAATTAGATTACAAAATTTTAGCGATCACTACATGTACAACTCTAGAAATAGCCTCTAACTCAAATTCTTTGAACTAAATAGTAGATAAGGCCATGTCACACAAGTTAACTAGAATCCAAGTCATCTTGTGGATGTGGAAAATCGAATTACTCAATTTGACTATGGCACAAGTCAAAATGTTTCCTTTCATCCTATAATTTGTATGATTGCCTCTTAGAAAGAAATGGATTTTACACAACTCCAATCCATCTCTTGTGGAATTTACTGTAGCAATACCTCTCACTATTATCATTGTTACTACAACAACTGCAATTGATAAGCATCCAAAATATTGAATCACCTATGTCTCTACAACTTTCTACTGGGAAAATTGAACTGTTGTTGATTCTACATTGTGCCTCCTGCACTGCTATCGACACTGCTATGTGCTCCTCAACATCTGACTACACCAACTAGCACTAATCCTTATGCTACTCAATACTTTGGGCCCCTGTAGCAAGGTAATGATCAATGAGGAAATTATATCCAACTACTACTATCCCCTATGGATCCTGCCCAATTTTTGCAACTCTGGGACTAAGGCTCTAGATGGTCCCACATCACTCCTAGAGGTATAGTTGCATGCAAAGTTAAGTATAATCTACTCATACTATTATTTTTACTTAATTGTTGCTTCTTCTGCACTATTTCTACAACTACTGTAATAATGACTCTGATCTCCCAAGACCCTGAAGTGCTAGCTTCCATATGGCTACTCCCTTTGAAACTAGACTCCCTCCTAGTCATGACGCCCCCATGGGAAATCTCACTTCTCCTCAATTTTCCAATATCAATGATCAAAACTCTTATTTGTGTCTCTAAACATTCTCACTGATCTGCCCACTAGTATCCTTCTAGCTCCATCAAGAAGTTTGCACATAGGGTCTTCTAGATCTTCCCTCCTAACAGCTCATTAGTTCTTCAATGATCACTGTACATGAGGACTTCGAGGACTACCCACTTGTCAAGATTCTATATGCTCCAAAATGTTGCTCCTAGGGCACTTGTGATGGTCCTAAATCTATTCCAAACTCAAAAATTTGAACTTTCGTCCAATGCATACTCAAGCCTCAATCCATTAAAAGACATTATTCCTGCACTGAAGAAAATTCCTTCACCACAAATCTACTATTCAAAATTTCTGAAGGAGAAGGTCTAACAGATGTTTTCTATTGCGATTTAAAGCTCTGATACCATGAAGAAACTTGATAGAAATTGTAGTTGCTCAAGATTTCAAACTAAAAAACAAGAGAAACAATTCAACTCTATAATTCTACAGAATGGAAACCACAATTTAGAGACACATGAAAAGACATGCAAGAAGTAAAACGACAAGTACAGTGATTTATAGGGGGACTCACCTTGGAAAAAACCCTCAAGCAATTTTTCATTAATTAGTCGAATAGAGAAACTATTACAATTGCATGCTCTAGCTTTGAGTACCACTTGCAGAGGTAAACCTGTTCTCTCTACTGAATGTCCTGATGTGGCCAACACTTGGCCAATTCTAGGCCCCAACTTCCTCTTGATACGTTTCATAATTTAGGAAAAATTAAGCTCGTAAATAATAGGGAATTCCCCATTTCCTTGGGCAGTTCCCAAGGAATATCACCTGAAAACTCTATACACTAAACTAGTATATATTTGACAATTACAATGTGTTGTTTCCTCCAATCGAGCTAGGAAATTCGAATTGCATGCATGTCTAGGCTATATATAGCTGATTGACTAGTTAACTGATAGATCATTGAGTTCACAAGAGTTTTACTCCTCAACTAAAATTCAATTAACTCAACTAAGGACTTAATCTCAGTTAACTAATATCAACTAAACATAATTGAATTAGATTACTAAATTTTAGCAACCACTATTGGGTTGTGTTATATTCTTTCGACGACTAGCCTACATAGTTTACGGGGAGGTTAGAGGGGGGACGAAGCCCCCCCTTTGTTGTGCCGACTACGTAGTGGGGGGGTCACAGGGGGGGCCAGCAGCGCCCCCTATACGGGGGGTTTGAGGGCGGTTGTTAGGTTGGGTAGACCTACCTATGGTTTTGTGCATGGTTTTCGCACATGGTTTTGGATGCAATGGTTTTTGGTCCATGGTTTTGGACGCGATGGTTTTTGGCCCATGGTATTCGATGCTTCGGCATGTATAAATATGTATTGTAACATTGAAAGGAAAATAATGAAAAATCAAGCTAGTAGTCCCAGTTTTGGGATCCAGGGGAAAATCTTTATGTATATGTGTTTTATATGTTATGCTCTTGCATTGCTTATCTTCTGTGTTTTAAAATTCATATACAGGTAATTTATATATGGGGTTAAAACCTACATTTGGTATAAAAGTTGTTTTGGCTTCAAGGGGACACCTTTGTTGCTGAGGGATTTCGCCCAGGCCTGTGGTAGACCCTGCTCAGTGGGAGATCCGTGGGATCGATTCTAGTGGTGAAAGAATATGGCAAGTAGTGGAAAGACAAAGATCGAGAAATTTAATGGTCAGAGTTTTGAGTTGTGGAAACTTAGGATTAAGGATCTGTTGGTGGATAAAAATTAGTGTATCGTGGTAGATCCGGATACTAAACCAACGCGAGTGTCTAATGAAGAATGGAAGAAGTTGGATTGGAAGGCAAAGAGCACAATACGATTGCGTGTCTTAGATTCAATGTTGCTGAATGTATTAGGGGAAGCTACGACTAAGGCTTGGTGGGACAAGTTAGGGACTCTGTACGAATCTAAGTCTCTGGTGAATAAACTATTCCTACGGAAAAGTTGTATAACCAGAGGATGAAAGATGGAGACTCAGTGACAGAGCATCTCAACGCATTTAATACTATGGTAAGTCAATTATTATCTGTTTATATTAAAATTTCAGATGAAGATAAGTGCATCAGTTTGTTGTGTTTTCTACCAGATTCGTAGGATAGTTTGGTTATTGCAATTGGTAGCAATGCAAATGCCTTGCAGTTTGATGAAATAGTCTCATCCTTGCTGACGGAGGAGATGAGACAGAAAAATATGGACAACCAGAATGGTGATGCCTTGTTTGTGCGAGGACGGTCCCAGAACAGAAACAAAAATAAGTCATCGAGTGGGATATCTAAATCTAGAGTGAGATCTAAATCCCCAAGAAAACCTGTAAAGGTGGTTTGTTGGAAATGCAGAAAGGAAGGGAACTACAAAATACACTGTAAATCTAAAGCTCCTGACAAAGGAAAGGGATCTGATGATGCCCTTTTGGAGAGGTGAAAATCAGCTTAGATGAAGGTCTGGATGTGTACTTGGCTTCTTCAAGTGCACATGTAGATCATGAGGCATGGTTGATTGACTCAGGTGCATCCTTTCACTTCACTCCCCATAAAGAGTGGTTGTGCGAGTATGAGAAATAGAATGGTGGTGATGTCTTCTTAGGGGATGATAGGAAGGCTAGAATCGTTGGTCACAGAAAAGTAAAGTTGAAGTTCCAAGGTGGAAGGGTTTGAACACTTTCGGGTCTTCTGCATATTCCTGCATTGGCCAGAAATCTGATTTCTCTAAGCAAGCTGGATGATGGAGGTGTAAAAATAGTGTTCGACAATCCATGCCAAGGTTTTACCTTTTAAGAGAAAGTAAAAAAAGTTAAGAAGTTTGAGAGGTGCCACAACACCTCAAAATCATTGGTAAATAATATATCTCTAAGAAGAGAGCTATTTTCATCAAAAATCAATGAACAATGTTTATCAAATAGCCAAATAAGTATAATATATTAATTAATCAATTATATTCCATGAAAAATCAACAAAATTATAATAGTAAATCAATATATTATAATGGTTAATGTCTAGGTTTGATCATTAGTATGTTACTTTCATGGTAGAATTCGTCTATAGCTATTATTGGATCTTATCTAGATGATTATTAAATAAGGAAACATGATAACTCTCAACTAGGATTCTTAGATTTAAATCCATTATTTAAATGAAGTCATTTTAAAGAAAGGAAGATAAATGGATTTCGTGGTAGATTGAATTTTGAACATATATTACGAAGAGGAAATATTAACTCGTGTGATTGAAATGCAACAAATCAAAAGCATATAAATATGTATTATACTATGAATAAAGAAAATAAAAAATGGAATAATATTGTGGTGGTTATATGTTAACAAGGAGGGTTAGGGAAAATGGATCTATAATTTACTGACACCTAAACTTTTATGGATCATAGCATATGATTATCTATAGGCAGTGGATTCATTCCTATGACGAGTTATATGTGGGGATCTTACTAGGAGTTGATATATGCTATATGAAAACATATACAATAATATACGACTCCTTCCAATAATATATATGTAAAAGCAAGAATCAATTATTTAGACATGTACATAGACTAAACAACATATTTATTTAATTCACTAATGTAAAGGTCCATGTAATTTGTATATAGAATATGGATGATGTTGGGATAAGTGAACTGATATTGGCTAACGGAATCATTATCTGTATTATCTATTGATTGGATGTTACCAATCTTGTGGAGTTTTATATTAATGTTACAATAATAGGTCAAATTGAACAAAATAATCTAGAATCTAAAATTGTTTATGTATTCATGCTCTAGAAGGGTGTGCCACATGAATTAGTGAAATATATGGTAAATATTCAAAAAAAAAAAATCTAGAATCTAAAATTGTTGATGTATTCATGCTCTAGAATAGGAGGATGTGCCACATGAATTAGTGAAATATATGATAAATATACTCATGAGTAGTTAAAGATGTGAATTTTAGTTTTGACTCCTTTGATTTTTGTGAATCATGTATTTGATGGGCATGCACATGAAGCTAATGACTCAAAAACTCAAAATGGGGTCATCATGAATGCACGACTAAATTCACACATGTTTTTGGATATCCAATCTCAACAAGTCCTTATTTACCAATAATATTTTATCTATGTTTCTAAATTGGCATGGCTAGAAATTACCTAGGAAAGTTCACATGCTTTGGACTCCAATAACATTAACGTGCTCCATTAATGACCATGCATTCTTAATAAGAAATTTTTATTTATTTGCATGTTGCCCTACTTTTTTACTGCCCTGGAACTCAATGACCATTATACTAGTTATGGAGAAAACATACTTCTTTTGTAACCAGCTCAAGTGCCATATCAGCACCATAATTAATCTTTGGAGTCAAGTAATAAATCTAATAATCTTTTTTTTTTCTTTTGCTTCTTTCTAAAATCTAGCTTAAAATTGAGAAAAGGAACTAAATTAATATCCTCAATACAACCATTGTATTTAATTGTAGGAAATTCCATAATATGGAACCTAGTTACAATTGAAACCCACCATCATCGAACTAGAATTTAGAACAAATAAATCAAATCCAAGAACGAAACCATCAAAATGACGAAATTAATGCATCCTTAGCTACCATGAGTTCATTGATTTAGGATCTCCAAAACGCTAGAGAGTTGTTATGAGTGTCTCTTCCAAGGTCATTAAAACCAATCGTATCATATTTTTCCAATGCCCAAAAAATGTTAACCAATATTTCTTACTATAGGGCTATAATGTATAGACACTAAGAAACACTAGATTAGAGACCCAAAAATTACTAAAAAGGATTTTTTGTCTTTGTTTCTTGACCCAAGAGACAACAATTTTATTCCAATAACCTAAAACACATTTATATGGACTAGTGCACCTACCAATAATTTCTATAAAATATGATGGATAAGTGGTGTATGGTATTCATTAAAACTCCCTATAATAATAGGGTGGTAACTTTATACTTCTTCAAGAATTTGTTGATATATTTTTAGATAGGAGTTCATGTCAACTATTTTGACATGGAATTCCAAGGGTTGGATCATGGGTCTATGCAGGATAGAAGAAATGCTAGGTGAGATCTAACACTAGGTCCTTGTCCACCTATATAGTACCCTAACTCCCCTACTAAACATGTTCCGGTTATGGATACAATTTTTAAGACCTAGATGGTGCTAGGTTTATGGATTTTTGCACCAGTACAAGACGACAAATTTGTGATATCATCACACAAGGAGCTACTAATAGATAATATTTCGAGTGAGTAAGACTCTCTAACCCTATAGCGAGGCTTAACTAACAATGGCCACATGGAAGCTCACTTGAACCCTATAGATGTATTAGTCATAGGCATACTTGTTATGGCCTCATGGAGGGTTGTAGGAAACTTAGTATTCTATAGGAGGTTATTATCCCAAACATATTTCCATTCTTTATTACATACATTTATACATACATAAGTACATATATATAATTTATTATGTGTTTTCTTTATATATCATATTACATGTTGTCTAGAAATGTTATGCCTTCTATCACTCATCCAAACCCAATGGATACATGAATGATATTTTAACCTATGGTTGGTGTGTCCTATTTGTTAGGTGTATGACACATCTACATATGATAAATTGGAACTATGCCTCCCTGAAAAATTTTTGATAGTGTTTTATTCTATAACATCAATTATTTTAGCATTTAGTATAATTTTAGTGTTCATTTAATGTTTTTCATATTAAGCTAATAACAAGGGATGAACGAGACCCACCTAGGCAGGACATATATTCCACTTCTTAGGAATGATGTGTCAAATTATGATTTTCTTAAATATTTATTTTGTTATCTTATTTTGGTTTATCAATTGAAATATTATAAATGTATAGGTAGCTTACTCCTTTTTTGCAGTTTCCTGATTTGTCCCCTTGACATCATTAGCCACCATATGATGTTCACCCACCCATTTTCCACTAGTTTCATGACATTAACATGATATTTTGGATCGTCCTTACCTCAATCATGCAACTTATTCACTAGTACAACCCATCTATATTCATCGCCACCTATCTCCACAACATATTCAATCCCACCCGCCCATAGAGGCTACATCCATAGGCCATTTGGCAGATTTTGAGCATGTTGTATAGCCTAGTGATTCTGATACAACATAATCTCTGGCATACTAGGATAAATTCATTGTGAGATCACTAAATATTGATTTTTTTCTTCATAATGAAATTAATTTTATCTTGTATTTCATTAGAATTTTATGCTCGAACTCTAATTAATATTACAGGGTGTTATTGCTAAGAGGTTGGGGATGCAAAGGAGGAAGACACCCTCCCAACCGATTATAACATTTTCACTTAGTTTTATGGAATTAATTATAAATTATTATTTTTAATATGTGTAATTTATTGTGGGAAAAATATATAATGATAATGTTAATTCTTTGCCTAGTCCCCAAAGAGATGAATCTCACCACAAAAGAAGACAGGTATGCCTCCTTCTTTTAATAGGATGAGTAAGTTTGACTTAGAGGATCCAAATCATGTCAGTGAGGGTGGAATTGGTCAATAAGTGACCATTGAGAACCATTTTGTATATATGAAATGATATGTCAGGTATTCATGTTTGGGCATGAGATGTCATTTGTATATTAGGTCACAATATCCCATACTTCCATGTTTAGGCATGAGGTTTCATTTTGGATATTCTCAACATTGTGCATTTTTTTTAAATATACTTTTGAGAAAATTTTGAGGATGTGTCTATGTCTATGTGTGTATTTCATGGTACATGCTGTATGAATTAAAGTGTTTCTTTATTTGACGTTGAAGTGTTATATTGCTTCCTTTAAATAACATCTGTGAAGTGGACGTTATGACATGTTGTGTTGTCGGAGATGTTTAAATTGGGTTTTTAAATACATGTTATCCAAGAATACTCCTAGTTATACATGAGGTTGATGACCCAAAATAAATTGCAACAAGTTTTGTTCATTAGAGAGAACTTCTCCAACTGTATACCAAATCTAAAAATTACTTTATTACAATAATTTTAGTAATAGAAATATGTTTTTTTATCTTCAATTTCTATATAATTACTTAATAATGTTGATGTTATGTTATATTGAATAATAATGAATGATAAATATTTTAAATTACTTGAACATAAAGGCAATGAAGGAAGAAAAATCAATTTTTAATTTACACAATTTTTTATATTAAGGTACTTTATATGTATATATATATATATATATATATTATAATATATATATATATATATTTAATATGAATACACGTGAAGAAATATATTGCAAAATTGGTACAATATCTAGCTGTCCAAATTGGAGCAAGACAAAAACATGAAAACCCTAAGAACCACTGAAGATGCATAAAAAATTAGCATCAACACCAAGAACTCCTCCCTTTGCGACAAAAATATTTTCTCACACATTCTCTCCACATTAGCATTGTTTTATTCCTTAGGTTTTGCGAACCCTAGCCATGTTGCAACACACAAATGCATGGAGATAGAACTCTAATTATAGTCTCCACATATACTTTTCGATATGAGGATTTATGTACTGAAATCTTTGGCCTTCATCTCTTACACCAACACAAATAACAACACCTCCATGGGACATCATGAATTATATATTAATCAACTTATCCTCCAAGAAAGAAATCACACCATTCTCAGGACTCATAAATTTCATCTTACCATGATCTTTCCCTAGCATTGCACCCCTTAAGAGCAAGGATTTAAAATAAATCAAAGTCTTATATCTAATGTCTATGTATTCTACTAGGTTAGAAAATATAGAAATACAACAAGATCCACCATAGTCATCATCATAAAGTACATCTCCATATTCTTCACTAGGGTATAGATTCATAGTATACACCTTCCTATTACACAAGAAAACCAAATTTACACAAAAAAATCTCTCCATGAAACTTACCATTCATTTATCTCTCGCCCTTTCTATTCTAGAGGTTATTTTGTCTGCCCTAGTGCCATACTACTAGGCTTTCCTCACGAGCCTAACATTTCCTCTATATAAGCCTTCTCTAATACTTCTCTAAGACAAAATACACAACAACTCTATCCTCTCATATATACAATAGGTAATGGATTCCAACATAATAATGACATAATTCCATACAAGTGAAGCATCCTCAAAGCATGATCTTGCTTGGGATCAACACCTGTCTTTGAAAATGGTTTTCTCTTTAACAAGTTAGTATTCCAAGGCTTCCTCTTTCATGGTTTACTATCCAAGTGTTGTCATGAAATATTATTCTACTCTAACTTTGTGCAATATGTCCTTAACAATATTTCATTTGATTAGTAGATTTAGAACCACACTTTAGCACATTAAGAAGCCTCCTTTCTATTGGGAAACTAAAATATTTTACAAAATTATTATACCATTCACATTAGAAAAATATATTATCATCAACTAGCTATATTTAGAAATAGATACTCAAGTAAATGTACTAGAAATCCTTAGGGTTTGAGATGGGGGCTATGGAAGTTTTCATCAATCTCCTCTAACAGTGGATTCCTTACTATTATTTCTGAAATATGATCATGAATTTATGATCATAAATAACTTAATAAGAATAATTTTATGCATTTGAAATAAGGATCTTAGGTAGGTTCCTTAGGAAGCCTCTCCTATTAGTCTCTAGTCCCTAACACTATTTCTCTATGGGTATTAAAAAAAATTGTGAAATGTATATAAGTGATACTCTATAGGGTGTTCTAAAAAATCCACAATCAGTACAAAATTTTCATTTTTCTTTACTTAACAAAACCCTTGCTTAGAAGATAGTTAATTAACTATTTTCTAGTATATGTAAAACTAGGAGCTAAGGTGTCTATAACTGTAATAAAATGTTAGGATTCCAATGGAATTGACAATATTCCCATCCAAGTCATCATTTTTATTTTATAGGCAATTTCATCTCGCTCTCTAGAACTATTCAAGGACATATTGAATATTTGTTTATAGAAATAAAACCCAAGCTGAGCTACAAGAATGAGATACATAAGCTTTAGAAATTATGTTTGGTAAAGGCCCATGAAAGAACACTACCATGATCACTTGAGTAAGTGTTTTTCAAAACCCAACCTTACATTGTTCTTTAATGGAAAAAACCTTAGCTCTAAATATCCTGACATAAATCGATTTCTGACATATGGTGTCGTGTGTGGGCGATGCGACGAGACCCTTCCTTGCTATAAAATGGTACTAATAGTCAAATGAGTTGACAAACGATTTGAATTTCATGGCAAGCTCCAATTTGCTTCCAAGGGAAATTTTACGACATATTGTGAATTTGGTTTTGGGGGGTATAAAGACCAAACCATGGAACAAAAATGAGTTTTACGGGATTATATATTTGTTTTTGGCTATGGCCCATGCAAGCACACTATCCACAATTGTATGAGCATGAATTTTGGAAAATGATACCCCTGTGAAAGTTTTGTTTATCTTCACTGAACAAGGTCATAGATCTAGAGATCCTCAAATAAATCAATTTTTAATCTATGGACTGATGGCATAGGATGGGTTGTCCCTAGGTATAACCCAAAATAAGGAGAGTAATGTAACCAACAATTTTCCTGTTAAAGTGTTGATTTGAATTGGATGGCAAGCAACAACATGCTTCTAAGAGCCATTTAGGGACATATTGTCTATTTTGTCTAGGGGGTACAGAAACCAAACGAAGGAGAAAGACAAGTTTTGTAAGTTGAAGCACTTCAATTTGGCTAACACGAATGTAAGGGTTGTACACCTAATTTGCTAAGAATTGGTGTGGAATGTTAACAATCATGAGAGTTTAAAAGAACACTTGGTATATGAAGACCAAGGGTCACAGGGAAATGTATAAATGTGTAAATATTTGTGAATAAATGTATGCCACACTTATCTTCATATGTTGTCTGTTATTTATATGTGTGTTTAACATGGTATCATTGCTATGGGTTGTTAAGTGTGAAGCCAAATTCACAGAGGATTCTAGATCAGATATTTCTAGATCTCCGGGATTCTAGATATTTCTACACCGCCATTAGTTTCTAGAATCACATGCAAGATTCTAGATCCTTCTTCTGCCGCTATAAATTAGTAATTTCTCTGGCCAAGGAAAGCAAGCCAAGGCCAAAACCTGTTATGTAATGCAAAGTTATTTCTGTTCTCTAGTATTTGTTTTATCTATTTCGTTGTTTCTAATTGAGTAATCTTGTTGTTTCTCCATTTGTCTGTCTCTATGAATTATTATTTGCTTTTGCCATTTAAGTCTCTCAGTATAAATCCACTGTGTGTTATGTATACTCTCGTCTAACAACTGGTATCAGAGCATGGTTCGAATATCCACGGTGCAAGCTGCTTAGTGCCATTGCCTTGCTCTGGCAGCGTTTGTTAAAACGTTGGTTGCTACCCCTGGAGCTGTTGAAGGATATGTCCAGGAAATAGCTGAGAAACGCTAGAACTAAAAGACAATTTCTGCAAGAAAAAACAAGGTCGTGGACCTATGTTGAAACGTGTTGTTGGAGTTTGAAAAGTGGAGATCCATGGAGTTTGGAGTTGAAACATGGTGTTCGTAAGGTTTTTTTTACATTAAGCTTTCGTGTATATGTCAAGTTTTTTCCCCAAACCAACATATGTATCTGTGAAATGTGAAAAGTTTAAAACATTATATATGTTTTTATATTTATTATGAAACATATATAATTATATGTTGGAATTTTGAAAAGTATATTTTAAAAAGGAGTAGGAATTTTGAAAATGGTATTTTAAAAGGGGGAAGGTCATTATTACTAAATTTTAAAGGGTAATAATTAAAGTTTTATTTTTAAGTGGAGTTTTTGTGTTTTGGGGCATGAATTTGATTAAAAATGGAGACAACGCTTACAGATATGGAGAAGTTGAGCGGGGCTAATTTTTCCCTATGGAAATCACAAATGGAGGATATACTGATTTTAAAGGATTAGTATTTGCCGATTGAGGGCACAACAAAGAAACCCTCATCGATGACAAATGAAGAGTGGAATAATTTAGATAGAAAGGTGATTGCAACAATCCGCCAATATTTAGCAAAGAATGTTTATTTCAATGTGTTCGGAGAATAGACGGCTGAAGGATTATGGAAGAAGCTCCATGATCTATATGAGAAGAACACAACATCAAACAAAGTGTTCATGATGAGGAAGCTTTATAATCTCAAAAGGAAGGAGGGTGCTTCAGTTGCTGAGCACTTGAAGGCATTTAATATTATCACTAATCAACTTGCCTCTGTTAAAATCATTTTAGATGATGAAATTAGAGCTATTTTGCTAATGTGTTCTATGCTAGAAAGTTGGGAAAATTTCATTGTAGCTATAAGCACTTCAAAAACTACAGGGACCTTGAAGTTTGATGATGTCAGCAGTAGTTTAATGAATGAGGAGCTGCAACGCAAGTCAATTTTGGAAAACCAGGGAGGAGAGGCTCTAGCTCTAGCTGATCATGGTAGGAGAATGGATCGAGGCTGGCAAGTGCAATCCAGATCGAGAGGCCGATCAAAATCAAGGAGAGGAAGGATCGTCTACTTTCATTGTGGCAAACCCAGGCACATGAAGAAAGAATTTCGATTCTGGAAGAAAGGACAAAAGAATCATAGACCGTCTAGTACAAATCACAATTAATCCAACACAAATGAAGGTGAGACTACTACTGTAGCCATAGATGGTGATGTGCCTTTTACTGTTTCAGTAGAGGATGCATGTGTATATACATCTAGTAGTGGCTTTGATTCGATCCTTGACTCTGGGGCATCTCACCATGTAACCCCATGCAAAGATAGTTTTGTTTCATATAATCCTGGTGATTATGGTAGAGTGCATTTGGGGAATAATCATTTTTGCAGTATTGTTGGAGTGGGAGATGTCCAAGTCAAGATGAAAGATGGACAAAATATATTTTTGAAATAAGTCAGGAATGTATTAGAAATTCGCATGAGTTTAATCTCTATGGGACGACTGGATGATGAAGGCTATTCGACAATCTTTCGAAAAGGAGGCTGTAAAATTAGAAAAGGTGCATTGGTCGTGGCCAAAGGACCCAAAACAGGAACATTATACATATTGAAGACATTGATAGGAAAATCAGATTTGGCTATTGTCACAATAGAAGGAAATTTAGTAGATCTGTGGCATAAGCGTTTGTGTCACATGAGCGAGAAGGGCTTAAAAATCCTTGTTGATAAAAATTTATTGCCAGGTTTGAAATCCTACAATCTTGATGTTTACGAGCATTGTATATATGGTAGAAAAAGAAGTGTTTCATTCCTTAAAGGTGGCCATGACAGAAAGAAAAATATGTTAGAATTGGTACACTCAGATGTGTTTGGGCCTGTTAACATCAAATCATTAGGAGGAGCATCATATTTTGTAACATTTATAGATGATGCATTCAAGAAAGTTTGGGCATATCCTATGAAAAATAAAAGTGAAGTGTTTGGACTATTTTAAAAATTCCATGTTGCTATTGAAAGAGAGACTAACAAATTGTTGAAGTGTTTAAGAACAAATAATGGTGGAGAATATTGCTCAAATGCATTTAAGGAATATTATAATAGGTTTGGCATAAAGCATGAGAAGGTTGTGCCTGGTACTCCTCAACAAAATGGTGTTGCAGAAGGGATGAATCGCACCATTATGGAAAAGGTGCGAAGTATGTTGTCCAATTCCGGTTTGGAGAAGAATTTTTGGGCTGAAGCAGTTAGGACCACTTGCTACTTCATAAATAGATCTCCAACTACAACCTTGGATTGTGGTATCCCTGAAGAAGTTTGGACTGGTAAGAATTTGAATTATTCTCACTTGAAAATCTTTGTATGTGAAGCATTCGTACATATTCCCAAAGAAAATAGAACTAATCTAGATGATAAATCTATGAAATGCATTTTTTTGGGATATGCAGATGAAGATCTTGGTTATCATATATGGGATCCAGTTCAACATAAAATTATTAGAAGCAAGGATGTTACATTTAATGAGTAAGAAATGTTCAAGAGGACTGTAGGTGAGTTGGAAGTCAAGAAGGTTATTGACAGGTTTGAAGAGCATCAGGAAAACATACCACCAATACAAGAAAATGAACAGCAAATTCAGGAGCATGAAGAACAACAAGTGAAAAATAATGAACAAGAAGAAGAAGGAATCTTGCAGGAACCTTTACAGGAGATTCAACGTGATAATGCACCACCACAGTTGGTTCGCAGATCTTCTAGGCCTCATAAGCCTTCAGAAAGGTATCCTCCTTCAAACTATATTTTGTTGACTGATGAAGTTGAACCTAATTGTTTTCAGGAAGTTTGTAAAGTTGAGCACAATAAAGAATGGAAGAAAGCAATGGAAGAAGAAATGAACTCTTTGCAAGAAAATAAAACTTGGGAGTTGGTAAACCTCCCAAAAGGTAGAAAGGCTCTACAAAACAAATGGGTGTATAGGATTAAGCATGAAGGTGACGAAAATAAGGAGAGGTATAAAGCAAGACTGGTGGTGAAAGGTTTTTCCCAAAAAGAAGGTATTGACTTCACTGAAATTTTTTCACCTGTTGTTAAAATGTCATCCATTAGAGTCATTCTTGGTCTAGTTGTTGCTTTAGACCTAGAATGTGAATAGTTAGATGTAAAAACTTCTTTCGTTCATGGTGAATTGGAGGAAGAAATTTATATGGAGCAGCCAGAAGTCTTCATAGAAAAAGGAAAAGAAGGCCTTGTTTGTAGGTTGAAGAAGAGTCTCTATGGGTTGAAACAGGCACCTCAACAATGGTACAAGAAATTTGATTCATTCATGTTGGAACATGGTTTTCAAAGATTGGAAGCTGACCATTGTGTTTATATCAAGAGGTATGATCAAGGAAAGTATATCATATTATTGTTATATGTGGAAGACATGTTGATTGTTGGGCATGATAAGAATAAGATCAATAGGTTGAAGAAAGATTTGGGTAGCAAATTTTCAATGAAGGATTTGGGACCAACACAACAGATATTGGGCATGCAGATTATGCGTGATAGGAAAAACAAAAGGTTGTGGCTGTCACAAGAAAAATATATCAAGAAGGTGCTTGATAGGTTTAATATGAAGGATGCCAAGCCAGTTGGTACACTCCTTGCAGCACACTTCAAGCTGAGTACTGAATTATGTCCTAGTAATGACAAAGAGAAGGAAGAGATGAGCAAAATTCCTTATGCTTCAGTAGTTGGTAGCTTAATGTATGCCATGGTATGCACACGACTAGACATTGCATATTCAGTGGGAGTAGTGAGTAGGTTCCTTACCAATCCAGGCAAACAACATTGGCAAGCAGTAAAATGGATTTTAAGGTATCTCAAGGGTACTAGTCATTATTGTTTATGTTTTGGTCATGATAAGACTGTGCTTGAAGGATTTACAGATCCGGATATAGCTAGAGATATGGATACCAGAAAGTCCACTACAGGTTATTTGTATACTTTTGCAGGTGCAGCAGTATCTTGGGTGTCAAGGCTACAAAAAATAGTAGCCCTCTCTACAATAGAAGCAGAGTATATAGCTGCAACAGAAGCTTGTAAAGAGATGTTGTCGATGCAACAATTCCTAGGAGAGATAGGAATAAAGCAGGACAAGTATGTTTTATATTGTGATAGTCAGACTGCCATTCACTTGGTGAAAAACCCATCATTTCATTCAAAAACTAAGCACATTGACTTAAGGTACCATTGGATCTAGCATGTGTTGGAGGAAGAACAGTTATCCTTGGAAAATATCCATACAGATAGGAACCCTACTGATATGCTCACTAAGATTCTACCACAAAATAAACATGAGTTATGTAGAGGCATGGTAGGACTTGGTGTGACTTGATCACTCTTATTTGGCTTCAAGTGGGAGAATGTTAAGTGTGAAGCCAAATTCACAGAGGATTCTAGATCAGATCTTTCTAGATCTCTAGGATTCTAGATCTTTCTACACAGCCATTAGTTTCTAGAATCACATGTGGATTCTAGATCCTCCTACACTGCCAGTGGTTTCTAGGTCATTCCAGATATCCATTTGAATCACATACAGGATTCTAGATCCTTCTTCTACCTCTATAAATTTGTAATTTCTCTGGCCAAGGAAAGCAAGCCAAGGCCGAAGCCTGTTATGTAATGCAAAGTGATTTATGTTCTCCAGTGATTGTTTTATCTATTCTGTTGTTTCTAATTGAGTAATCTTGTTGTTTCTCCATTTGTCTGTCTCTATGAATTATTCTTTTCTTTTTTCGTCTATGTCTCTGAGTATAAATCTGTTGTGTGTTAGGTATACTTTGGTCTAACATGGGTGTATTCCTGCCCCGCTTATTTATTCTGAGTCACTAGTTTTGTGGCATGCTGATATGGTGTGATCACTTGGTTATTTTAAATGTCTTTTCATTCTATTACCTCTGGAAAATTGAAGTAGTTCTCCTTCCTAATTAGACCTACTCATGGCTCTGACTTTCCTGTCTTATCAGTTGCATTTATTCCTGTGCTCAGGCCTCCACATCTAATCATTTAAATTCCTAGTTGTTGAAGCATGATTTCCTATGAGTAGAATATCATCGAAGCTTTGGATTAGAGTGTCGTAAAGATACTCCTTGACAGAAGTTGAATGATTGAATTTATTTTTTGCATTCTAGTCTTTGATAACGTAGTTTCTATTGTGTATATAAGCAACGAATGTGCATTGGTCATTCTTATTAAATGTTGGATGGATTACAAAATAATTTGTGTTGTAATCAATTTAATAATATTGCGAGTTAGCATAGAAAGAAGCATAGTTGCATGTGTCCTTACCTCAGTATAGATTATAACGTACCTATCTACCTATCGATTGACTATCCCTCTACCCAACAATTATTTCTCTAGTGTCAAAAACATTCCCTATCATTCCCTTCTCTTACAGAAACTCATCATGTGAAATTCCATTCATTACTATCTGTAATAGTTCCCTAATAGTGTTGGATGCCTTTCGAGGTATTTATTGGCAGAAATCGGGATCGAAGGCATGATAAACCTGGATTTTCTTAGAACCATTACTGGATAAATAATTTTGAGAAGAAAAAATGAGTCATACAAGTTGGAAACACTCTATTAGGAATGATAGACATTTGAAGTATCTATAATGGTGTCAATGGGGTTAGCATGTAGAGGAAAGTAACAACAACACAAATCTGTAATTAATTTTGCAGCAGAGCACTACTAGGGGAGGTGTGCTAGATAAGCAAACTGGCCAAACTAAGCAGCATATGGGATGCTGTCAGCTTGACAGTCGTTTCCTGAGCATATATTTTATGCGTTGTTGGAGGCATAAATATTTTGAACATTGCGAAGATCGTGTGATCTCTCTAACAGCCTATACCCGGTGCTCTCTCTGTCAGCCTAGCCCATGCTTCTCTAAATGTGCATTCGCAGGAGCGTTAAAGCTCTTGATGTAGATGTCAAGCAAGTCACTTAGAATGGACATCGCTCGTTTGGCCCAGATGTAATAGTGCATGGTTTTTCTATTTCAGGTCGTGAACAGGTACTTTGAGGTCATGAAATTTTCTATTTCATCGATGGTGAGCCTCTAAAGGTGCATTACAGTCATTTCATTGCATCCCATATTCATATATTTTCGATGGTATTCATTTCATGTTCTATGATTTGACTGTGCTCAACATTGATTGTGTCTTCGGTTTGAATATCCCAACAACCCAAGAAAGCTACGTAAAGGACCAAAGGGCCTAAACAAAATGAAAAAGAGTTTCATGGTTCTTTTCCAAGATGGTGTGGCCGACACTGTTGGTGAACATGTAACATGTTGAATTTTCCAATCACAAGTAACCACTCCAGTGTCGAAATCAATTGAATGAAGAGCTTTTGTAAGTTATAGATTACGTTGTTGATCTTTGTAGCATTTTTTATATATAAAATATAGGTTTCGGCAACCATCTTTGATGCAATTAACTATATTCCTTTGCTTCCAAAAGTTATTGAGCGAATGAATTCGGCTACGAACAAAGAGGAACTAACTGTTTCCATTTATGATTAGAGCTTCAAGGTTTGCATCGTGTTAATATTTTTTGTGGAGTTTTCATGATGCAAGTCCCTCATTGCACTTGCTGGAATCCCTCTATTTGAAATTTGTGTATTCCAGTCCTGTGGGTTGGAAGTTTTGAAAGGCTACAAATGGATAGTGGTGAAAATTCCAAGATGTTTCTTATATTAATTACATTGAACCAATAAGTTATATGGAACTTCGAACATAATCACATATTATATTCGAGCTTTTTAGATTCTTCTTGTAAATAGTGGAGTAGAGGTGATTGGATTAAGGGAGTGTTGGTGGCTACCAATTAATGCAAATGTCTTCCTAAACATGGTGCAATAAGCATGGAGTACATGCAAGTTGGTCTGTACATTATATGCATTATATGATCTATATTGTTGATTGTGTTATATTAGAGTTTGGTGTTTATTGTTGAGTTACTCATTGTTTTACTATTTTTTGAGGTTGATTTGCTAAAAAATGGCTATAATTGGTGAAGTATTAGAGTTCCTCAAAACCCTGATACAATGTACTATTGAAGTCAAAATAAAAATCAACAAAGTCAGTCTTGTTGATATTCAAATATGTCTACAAGATGCACACGAATAGATAAAGTTTCTGCAACTTTAATATCGATTCTAACAAGAGGAGCTACAATAGAATATACATCATTCTAAACCTATTTTTCTTCAAAACATTGAGACAGACTCCCATCAACAAAAAGAAATTGGAGATACGGTACCCATTTCATGAGCAGATGTACAAACAGATGCAAAAAATACAACTTGGACATCCTAAGCCAATATCAGACCTTAGGAGGAGATTTCTAGCAATAAGCAAATAATAGGTCTTGGATATGACAAGGATGTGTCCTTTCATATTTCGGACTATTCCAAGCCCATCAAAATTCAAAGTGCTGGATTTCTTCATGACAGTTCATCTGCACAAGTTCTTGCTCTTCCTCCACAACAACCACAACAGAATGATAGATGTCAACATTGTGACAGATTTGGCCATATGAAAGATCATTGTCTTCACCTTCATTAATGTGGGCATTGTGGTTAAAATAATAATCATTCAAACAAATGCTTCAAAAGCAAGCTTCCTACAAGAACAAAGATTCATCTTGGATGGATCGCTTCTCGGCAATGGGCTTCAACAACTAAGAAGATATTTCAGTCATATGTCAAAATTTCTTCTCGAGTATTAAAAAGTCTTGCAGTTTAGTGTTCTTAATCTTCTCACCTTGTATTTGACAGGGGGGCAATTGATGGCCATATACAAGCTTCAAAGCCATATCAAGAAAGCCTGAACCACAACATAAACCTACTGCCTGAGCCTACATCCAGAGACAACCATACCGAAATTCAGAGTTGTAGCTAGAGATAGAGAATCCCCTAAGAATTCCATTGGTTGGTTGTCTTCCTTAAACCACCACAGGTTGAAGACCTCCCCTTTTCCATGTTGAAGGTCTCCCTCTTCAAAGAATTAGGGAAACTTCCTCTAGCACAAGACTTCATCTTATTTCTAGATTTGGAAGAGTTTCACAAACAACACTAAGCATTCTAGATTGAGACACCAATGGTATCCCTTTTCAAAACAATAAGGAGCACTTCTTCTAACATAGCTTCTTGCCATATTTGGAAGAGTTCGAGGAACTGCACTAAACATTCCAATGTTGGTGGTCATCCTTAAACCATCGTCGGTTGAGACTTCGAGTTCTCCCACCTTATGCCATTTTTTATGTAGCACATTCAACCATTTGTTGGCACTTTTGTATTAATTGCACTCGTATATACCCTTTTGAATTAAGTGGGGGAATGTGGGACACCTAATTTGGTAAGGGTTGTTGTGGAATGTGAACAGCCACTAGAGTCTAAGAGACCATTTGGTATATGAAGACCAAGGGTCACAAGGAAATGTATAAATATGCAAATATTTGTGAATAAATGTATCTCATTCTTATCCTCATCTATTGTCTTTTATTTATATGTGAGTTTAACAGTAGGCATACTACAATGGTCACCCAAGGAAGTCTTTTTCAGAATTAAAATGCTTATGAAAATTTTGAATTGATCTTTGTTGAACAAAACCTTATCTCTAAAGATCCTCAAATAAGTTATCGTTTTATCTATGGAGTCATAGGTGGGTTGCGTATCTAGTTGTAATTCGGTGTCCACAATTCAACAAAACTGACAATTTTCGCATCCAAGTCCTCATTCAAATTCTATTGCTAGTTGCAACTTTCTCACAAGAGAAATTTAGGGACATACTCTCGCTTTTGTGGACAGAGGTCAAAAGCTATTTATGGAATTTAAGAGCCTAGTTTTGTGCAATTTCAGAATTTTGGAATTTTGATAACGTTAGTAATGTGGAATGTGGAAAATCCAACAAAGTGAGTTCAAATTTGAATGCATCATTCTACAATGTAACTAAACAAACCATGTTGAACATTTGTCAGAAATTGGAAATATTTATCGACGTTTGTTGAAGTGGAATTTAAAAATTGTGGCAATGTAAAACTTGATGGAATGAAATTGTTATTTATAACATTGTGAGTAATTTATTGACATAATTAAGTTATACCCCATATGCAATGTACATAAGTGATAAGGATGATTAACAATATTTATTAAAATTTAATTCAATATTTAGTATAACCTAGTATTAATTATAAAAGTAATGATTACCAATATTTGCTATAAATAGTTTTTATTTATACTTAAAAAAAAATACTAATACCACAAAAGTAAATAGTTTACTTCTTTCGCCTTTTTTTTCTTTTTTTAGGCACATGGTGAATCGGTAACTGCCAGGCCTAATCTAGGGGAGACCTAGGATCAAACCTCATAGCTGCCACTATAACACCAAGGGCATAACCAACCACCTGCAAGTCGGTTATACCAAGTTCCTATGGTTTTAGCAAGAGTAGACTCAACGGGAAAGGGGAATCCGCCCCTCTAGCCGCCACCACAGCAGGTCATTGTACTCAATGAGATTTGAACTTCGGTCTGCCCGGGCTTCGCCCATGTGACTTACCGTCAAACCACACATCACTGTACTTCTTTCGCCTTTTTTTACTTGGGAATATTCCAACACGTTTAGTACCTTGTCTCACCATAAAAATTATGAAAATGCATTAATGCATTTTCTTTGACAATATTTCCAATTCTCCATTATAATTAAAAATTATATATAAATATATATATATATATATAATATATATATATTATATATCTTATAATAATAACATTAGTCATATTTAGATGTTATTATCATTATTCAGGAAACCAATCAACCTGGGAATAACTTTGCTAATAGTGACTAAAGGGGATTTCAAATGTCTCTTGATCTTAGATTGTTACCCATTGTTTCCTTATATATAAAAAAGAAAAAAGGAAAAAAAACCAAAACTCTTAACCACACAAAACATTTAATACACCCTTCAAACTTTATTTAAATTTATTTTATATTAATATTATTCATATATTTAGTTGTCATAAAATTAAACATTTAATTATAATTATATTTAAAAAAAATATTAATTTAAAATATTAAAATACAAAATATTATTATAATTTATCTTTATATTATAATGATAAATTATAAAATTTTTATGGATA
The DNA here is from genome assembly GCA_000404065.3 of Pinus taeda. Taxonomy (NCBI): domain Eukaryota; kingdom Viridiplantae; phylum Streptophyta; class Pinopsida; order Pinales; family Pinaceae; genus Pinus; species Pinus taeda. The sequence goes on along the minus strand of APFE030378347.1, from coordinate 97,161 downwards.
GCTTCTATTTTCTTTCGTTTTTTGGTGGTAGTCTAAACACATCACATCTATATATTTCATATATTCCTTTTATGATAATTTGGCCAAAAATAACACATATTTTTGTAAACATTGCCAAAGCACGTACAATTTTTCCTTTTTTGAAGATCGGTATGTCCGGAATAATCAACTTTTCGTTTCAACCGAAGATTTACCTTTCTGAAATTTTGTAATCAACTTTTAGTTTTAGGTAAAGTAGTGGGCATTTATGTAGTGTCGTTTTCAAATTGGATTTTACATCGTGTTCTATCCGTTCAAAAGGCATTTTACTAATTTTTTGACTTTATGGACAAGAAGTTAAATTGTTTCTCGTCTAAAACTCGGGCATCAAAATCCGACTGAAGCGACTCTAATCAAATTGATTACATAATGTCGTCAGTGTTCCGCTAGCGACTCTAATCACATTGATTACATATTGTCCTCATTGTTCCGCTTCTGTGGATTATTTCAAAATGTGATAATTCCAGATAATTCATGACAGTCATTTCAACCAATCATAAAGATCGAAAATCCGGGAATCCAAACATACATTGTATTTTGTATATATGTTTGGTCATACTCATAGATATGAATAGAATTGGGAACTATTCTCACAATTCTGAATCACTATTATGCTCCAATCGTCATCGCATATATATATGAATCGGTTTTAACAATGTAAAAAAACCAAAAAAATGAATTCCAATTGTAAAATGGAGGTTGGGGGAATATATACATCTGTAGCTTGTAAAATGGAGTGTAAAGAACGTTCGCTTAAGATACTTGTTCTTTGTAAAAGAGAACATGATGAAGAGCGTAGACAATGATTCGTCCAGTAAATTATATACTTTGGCTTTGAATTTTTGTTTTGGTTCTTTAGACTAACATCGTAAATGTCCATGTTATTACTGTTACATAGGTATAAAGTTGTATTTCACAATTCTCCCTAGATTTATTGGTGTTTCATTAGGATGGTGGTCAAAGTGTTTGATTTCAATGAGAATAGAGATGTATTGGGGTTTCATGACGAAGGTGCCGAAAGTGTTTGATTTCCTTCAGAATATAGATGGTAAGGAAAACTTAAAGGAAAGTTTAAAATGGCAATCAAAGTCGAAATTGAAAAATTTAGTGGTTATGAAGAATCTATTATTCATAAGGGACCGGTCAATATATGTGATTGAAGTTTATTTGCACATGTATAAGAGGATAGGATTTCTAATTTTTTTTTTCTTTTCATATTCTTTAACTCAATTTTTAAAAATTTTCAATTAGCAAAAGAGATATGGGAGAAGCTAAATGCATTATATGCTTTATGCTTCAAAGTTATTGGTCAATAATATCTTTCTTAGAAGAGAGTGTTTTCCTAGAAAGGAAAGCATTAAAGTTAGTTGAGCATCTCTGAATAAGTCTCATATATTGATAAAACAATTAGATTATATCTAAAATTAAGATATTTTTAATAGGTATTGTATAAGTTTGAGTATTAGTATATTAAACTTATGGGTTCAATTCATGGGTACTTAAATTGTTGAGTATTTAAATGAGTTTAATATGTTAATAAAACAATTAGATTTTATGGAAAATTAACAAATTTTGAATGACTAATGTATAGGTTTGATCATTAGTATGTTAGATTCATGGGAGAACTTGGTTATATTTGTAAGTGGATATTATATGGATGAATATTGAATAAGGAATCAAGCTGATTATCAAAATGATACCTTTTAGACTAAAATACATCATTTAGGTGGGGGCCAATCCAAGTAAAAGAAAAATAATAGATATCTAGGTAGATTCAATTTTATGTATAAATTAGCTAATCACAAATATAAATCTTAATTCTTGTGGTGGAAATGCAACGAAAAACAATACATAGATAAGATTTATGCTTTGTATTAACAAAATAAAAAATAAAATATTATTTTAAAGTTCATTTATTAGCAAGGAGAGCTAATAAAATGGAAGTTTATTATGGCAACTCGTCAAGGATATAATGAAGGTAATGAAGCATGTATTATAGACTCTTTACAAAATATCATAGGACTCATCATAGGTAGTCGATTGATTCCTATGAAGACTTGTAAGAGGGAGGATCTTCATAGGAGATGGTAAACCCTATTGCAATAATATATGTGTCTATCCAATAACATATGTGTAAAAGTGAGAATGAAGTAGCTAGATATGTATTTGGGCTAAAGATTATCCTCTGATTGCCCCTTTTTGTTTATTCACTTGTGTAAAGATTTATGTAATCTTTATAAAGAATATGTACAAGTCTGGGACAAATGAATTCATATTGGTGATTCAAATTAGTACAAGTATTTTCTATTGATGATATGTTACTACTCATCTAGAGATTTAGAGTAATATTACAATAATAGCTAAAATTAAAGATAGTAAGTGATAATGTAAAGTAGTTTATGTAAAAATGCTCTCGTATAGGAGGATATGTAAAATGAATTAGAAAGATATATGACATCTACTCATAAGGCATGATCAAAAGTATGAATTTTAGTTTGATTCCTTTGAGTTTTTACAATCATGTAGTCATGGGCTAGTATATGAAAATGATGACCCAAAATATTTGAATGGGGCCATCAAGAACTCATGTGTGAATTTACGCACATTCCTGTCGAATCGCCAAGTTTCCAACAAGATGCCACCTAAGTTTCTAGCTTGACATGGTTATGAATGCACATATGCTTTCAACTTTCATGCACTCTAAATGCGTTCATGTACTACGGGAATGGGCACATATTCTTAATAAGAAACTTCATTTATTGGCCAAAGCGCCCATTTTCGAGCAAATTGGTACAGTGTGATGCGTTTTTGGAGTTAGTGAGAAATATTCTTACTTCCTAAGCAACCTCAAATTCTAAATTAGCACCATGGGTAGCCTTTGGAGTCCAACTAAACATTCTAACAATTATTTTATTTTATTTATTTTTAATTTCGTTTAAAATTGTGAAAACAACCAAATTCGATAATATGGAACCTAATCAAAACCCGAAACCACCATCACCAAACAAAAAAATAAAACAACCAAACCCAAACCAAGAACCTAAAAATCCAAATCATGAAATTGATGCATCCTTATCTACATTGGGGTCATTCAAAAAAGATGTCCAAAACACTAGATAATCACTATGGGTGTCTCTTCAAATTTCATGAAACTCAACTGTATCCTTTGCTTCTAATATGAAAAACTAGTTAATCGATATTTTTTATTATAGGGATTGAATATATGAACACTAGAAATTTCCTAAATAAATGCCAAATTAGTGACCTAAACATTAATAAACGATTTTTTATAATTTATTAATGACCCAAGAGACAACTGTCTAAAACTAGTATCAAAAAAATAAAATTGTATAGACTAGTGAAGCTACGAACCATTTGTAAAACATTATATGGATAGGTGGTACATGGTATTCCAGAAATCTTCCTATAATAATAGGGAGGAGCTTTTTGTGAGGCTCCATCCTAGGGTCTTCTACCAGATTTATATTCTCTAATTTTAAATGCAATAAAAGGGCAATCATTTATTTTCTGAAAAGACATTTAAACGATGATAATTTACTATTTAAAATCTAATTCCTACAATTTAAATAGTGAACATTTCATTTCAATCACTTACATGAGTAATCTATACATAGAGGAATACCTGTACCGATAGTCCGGTGGAGATTCCCTTGAGTTGTTGCTCCTGCTGGAATGCCCCTCTCGACTACCGACTGGATTTACCTCCCAGCCAAATAGGAAGCAATTCCTAGCCTAGGAAATGTACACAGGTTCCCTAACCCTCCAAGCCTAAGTCCAAACAGACGTAGTGTGTCCAAGATGAGTAATCCTCCCCTCCTCTCTCTCAAATAATTCACCCAAAATGACAACCAAACCAACATCAAAAGCAAGACCCACCATCCCCCTTCATCCCCTCATCCTTCCCCTTTTATTCCCCCTTCTCTTCTCCACCTCAACCACCTCTCATTAGTGTCATAAATTCTCCCTCGTCCTTACATTTGACTTCTCTTCTCCCAAGTAAACATGAGAGGACATTTGGGAATGTGATATGAATATAAAATTGAGTAATTAATTGGAGAGGACCATGTCTTCTCCCAAGCAAATATTTTGGGAATGAGAGATGAATATATAAATTGGTAATTAATTGGAGAGGGCCATGTCCTCTACCAAGTAAATGTGAGAATACATTTTGGGGATGAGATATGAATATATAAATTGGTAACTAATTGGAGAGGACCATGTCGTCTCCCAAGTAAATCTGAGAAGACATTTTGGGAATGAGAGATGAATATATAAATTGGTAATTAAGTGGAGAGGACCATGTCTTCTCCCAAGTAAATCTGAGAGAACATTTTGGGGATGAGAGATGAATATATAAATTGGTAATTAATTGGAGAGGACCATGTCTTCTCCCAAGTAAATCTGAGAGGACATTTTGGAAACGAGGTATGAATATATATAATTTGGTAATTAATTGGAGAGGACTATGTCTTCTAAAAATTTTAAAATTTGGGGAGGTAATTGGGAATAGTAACAAAATTTAATTCAGTACCAAATTTATAGTTTCACCAATGTAGGTATGTACCAATATTTCTTGATAATTATTAGTCCATATTTTAAGGAAATTTAAACACTTAGTAAAATTTACAGGATAAGATTAGATAGGGCATTACATATACTCCTCCTTCAGAAAACTTTATCCCGAAGTTAGAGTTTAAAAGATACAAGAGTTCAAAGCAGTTTGGCAATAAGGCATAACAAATGGACAGAGAGTTATAGTAGTATAATTTGATAAGTCAGACAATGACATTACTTCCCATCAAGAGCCTCCAACAGACCTATATCCTCCTATACTTCTTTACCTACTTCCGTTCCCACCCTATCCATCCTCTGCTGCTATATACGGTGTAAACAGCTATACCAATCTAACCACTGATAAAACCAATATGGCAGAATCGTCGACTATATCGACCTAACTTCCCCAGCAGGCAACTGGAAATTGTCATCGCATGTCTAGGGGAGCATATCCACCACTTCCCTCCCATGATTCTAGGTTTGTATGTTACATGATGGGAAATACCTCCACCCCTCCTCACAACTACGACCAATGCCCTAATATGGACCACACTACAGTGTTGGTTGGATACTTGTCATCAAATAATCTAGCCATGTAGCCTTGTCACTTGTCATTCATATTTCACCCATGTCATAAGAGATATCAAGACCTTCTCCCAATGGAAGAGTAGATCTTGGCTATCATATAGTTCTTTCCAATCTATGGGTTAGCTCTTATTCATGCATTTATATAACAACAATATATATCTATATATATATATATATATATATATATAAGTGATCTTAAACATCATGTTATTAAGTCTAGTACCCACATGTTAATCTTGTAGTTCATATTGGAAATAAATCATAATTTCACTAAGTCATTCATTAAATAAATAATATCCACTTGAGCCATACATGAAACAAGAATAATTCTGATAAGTCATGCACTAGATAATTCATCACCAAGTAAGTCATACATTAGGTCATACATCAAACATTTCCATCATCAATATCAAATCCATGTAATGATTTATGTAAGTAGTTCCACTTATCCAACTAAATGAATCAATATTACATATTGTTCATAAATAAATAAAATGGAACTGCAAATAGAGCCTTAGCATTGGTAGCTATCTAAGTCAATATGGACCTCATAAATGGTCAAAAGTGAGGGGTAATTGTGACATATAGTCTTTACATCTTCCTCAGTAGCGGATATTGGGTTATACTTGTCCCATTGTATCTTAACTTGGTCTGCCAAGTGATGCATGAGCTATTAAACCCTGTGGTATAATGTGCATATAGGTTTGATCATTATGGTTCCCATGTTTGAGACCTATAATTCCCTCTATTCGAGTTTTTGGGATTCATTAGAAGCATAATGTTATACGATAGATACATAGAAACATCATGAGTTTTATGCAAGTGTGGTGGTAGTACAAGATAATAGGACACTGGCCTAATTTTCTCTTTGATTCTAAAAGGTCTTATAAATCAAGGTGGTAACTTCATACCTTTCTCAAACTGAATAGTGTTAGGGATAAGTAAAAAAAATAAAAACTCAGTCCCCCAATTTAAAACTTCGATCGATACTATGTCCATCAACATAACCCTTTTTCCCATCTTGTTTCCATTAAACTTCGTTGAATCTATCTTACCTGTTCCTCCATTTTTTAAACAATCCTATCGTGATTGTTACTATGTCTTCCATCCTTTCGTCGACTTAATGGTATCTTGCATGGCCTTCCATCTAGAGCATGATAAGCAGGTATCTTGATTGAATTGTGGTAATTGTTGTTATAGGATAATTTTACCAATGGTAACAACCTTTCCCACCGAGTATAATTATCCATGAAATTCATTATAGGCATATATTTTATAACCCGATTTACTCTTTCAGTATTTCAATCTATTTATAGACAATATGCAGTGCTAAGGTTTAACTAAGTCCCCAACACTAACTGCAAACTTGTACAAGATGTATATGTAAAGTAAGAGTCCCTATCAAAATGATCTTCGTAGATAACCCATGTAGCTAGATATCTTCAACTATAAATACTCAAGCCAAAATGGGAGCAGTCTCTTAGACAAGGAACTTAGCCACCTAGAGATACCAAATGCATGGCCAAAATAGAATATGTTAAGGTTGTTTCTCCAAGAAGAAAGCAACTCACCCTTCAAGAGTAATCGAAAAAAATATTTGCAAATAATGGTCATGACCACCTTTGCAATTTGAGTGAATTCAAAGAATATGCCAAGGTAATTAGAGACTTATAGACAAATAATGTAGCTCCTCTAAATGGAAATAGTATAAAGATGTTAGGGAATTATCTCCCAGGATCAACCAAATTGGCCATAAATAGTAATCCCATAGAAACATGCACCACAATTTTCCATAAAGTTTTTATAACCTCCTCAAAGAAGTGGGACGTCCTCAATCTATGTGTCAAAGTGGTTAAATGCACATGCATCAACACCTCTCCTCCAAGGAATATGTTAAATAGTTCACCCTAAGATATTGTGTAATGAGGCTAGGACACTCTCCAATATAGTAATAAAGGATCTTCCCAAACCAAGAGAAACTATATGATGCAATGTGAAAATAACATACCAAGTGACCAAAACCATGGGTGTCAATATAGAAGACCACCCAAGCAAGATTTGAATGCCTCCAAATGCATGAGAAGATGCCAAATAAGGGGAGTGATTTCCTCTAAAAAAATAACTCATAACATGCCATATCATAGCCAAACTATAAATATCCATTGACATTCTTCTAACAAACCACAACCACTTTTCCATGTCATCAATACATCCACCAAAAGGGACATCAATTATGTAACAAAGGGTGGGTGTAAACATGCCGAACAACTGATTCACTATGTCAAGGAGAAATAATTAACCAACAATATTTAAGGAAACTCGTAGTTGATGGATATCCCTCATCATGAATGTGCTAATGGTAAATCAAATGTTTGAGCAATGATATGCAAGGCCCTTAATCACATTTCAAACACTATATGTGCTAGATGCAAGCCTCCAAAATGACTTGTAGAAATTAGTCTAATTCTTAAACCACTAAGTCTAATGTCATGTAGAAAACTAGGGAATTATAGAAGTGATTAACTATGAACTCCACGCAGGAGAGGTGGTGTCAAAAGCCATCATTACAAGACCTACCAGTTGATGATAAATAATCTCCAAAATTAACTAACCCAAAATTTGCTTGGAAGAACGACATACTCCAATTTAAGGGAAGTGTATATTCACTCAACCCTTATAGATTGAAAATCCAAGTCTTTTAAATAGTATAAAATGCCTTGAATGAAAGAAGTTTTCTTGAGTGCCTGTCAAATCCTATTATGATGGGGATTGGTTGAAGCCACTGTAAAATCCATTAGAGGCTTAAAGAATTTTTTTTTAAACCCAAAAAAAACATCTAATCTCTACAGTCCTGCAATGGATAATAGTTCCTTGATCATGACATTAAAATAAGCAACTAAATCTGGATGGTCTCTGCAATCCAATGTCCAGGTGCTAAAATGGTTAGAGGATTTTATGGAGGGGTTGTAAAAGAGGGAAAATAACGTTACTGAGGAAATGCATAAACTGTTAGAACAGACTGAAGCTGTTGAACAAGATCTGTATAATACATTCAATTATTTTAGAGGGATCACAAATACTCAGTTCATTGAAAATTATGTATGTGAAGGAGAAGAGATGACTGCCCAAAATTCAGATTCCAGCAACCAGCTTTCAAAAGTTTGTTTACCCACTCAGAGATATGAAGAGGATATAGTTCCAAGATACAAAGAAGCATTATTGATTGGCTTGAATGACTACAAGAAATACGTTTAGAGAAGTTATAGAAATACTTCCGAAGTGATTCCTCACAAAGTTGGGTGGAGCAATGGACAACTTACTCATATTATTGGCACAGAAGAATTTTTGTGGTATAACAGTTGTGGGCTAACAGAGGATATGATTTTTGGTATGGATACTCTAGAATTAGATGCTGAGGCAGAGGGTGAAGGGATATGTTTGGTTTCAAAAATGGTTGGGACCAGAAGTCTTTTAGAGTTTGATTAGTCTGGAACATAATTAGATAAATACGACTAGGTTGGAATGGATCTTATAGTTTCAGCTGCTATCGATTTCAAAGCTATGCTTGAGGTTGCACTTTGTAGTACATACATACCTTACGATGATATTTTGTCCAATTCCAAGATCATTTTTGGTTATGACAACAACATCGACATTGATGATGTTGCTTCACAGGTTGTTACCCTCGATATCTCAGGTATCGGAAGTTCCCAATTCCTGGTCCATCCTTGCTAATAAGGAACCTCAGTCACTCCTATACATGCAAGCATAACTAGAAAACCAATGGAAGGAACTACACACGAGGTTGTTTCAAGTAGTTTTAACAAAAAACTTCATCTAGATACGGTTGCAGGAGGCTTCTTTGATAGTGAAGTCGCACTATCTACCTCTATAATAAATGAATACCTTAGTTTGCACTCACAGCCTGTGGATTTTTCTCACAATGTCAAACGTGGTAGTTTCAATGAAAAAGCAAAACTAAAAAGCTCAACACATCCTGAATAAATAAACTCTTTTGTGGAAGGTAAACAAGATCCATGTCAATTTGGTTCAAATTACATGAGCAGCAAAGTTAATGTAACAAAAACTTCTCAAGCCTTTTTGGATAGTAAGGAAGTTTCATCTTCTTCTAGATTCAATAAATCTACTCCTATGTTGTCACTTCCTACTGCTCAAATTTCTCAACAAAAAATTGATTCCGAGAAAATGAACTCTCAGAGTATTGGAAGCAAGAAAGAAGAAGCCATAGCTAGTCAGAAACCCAGTAAGGATCTTTTTGGTTCAAGCAATTTCATCAAGAAATTTGAAGGGGCATTATTCTCAGGTGGAATCTTTGATGATGAAGATGAATTAGTTTCCACTAGTCCATTGGAATCTACTCGTGTCTCGTCACAACCATCTATTCTAGAGAGATTATATGGTTCTAATTCATATGAAAATAAAAATTAACTAAGTCAATCCAACAGCATTAGTAGTACTCTGGCTCGAACTACATCTAATTCATCAGATAAATTAATCACAACTGATACTCAAGTCTCTACAAAAAGTAGATCTCAATTTTCAGGTACAGAACAACTTGAAAAGAGATTGGGTTTAAATAATGAGTTTGCCACTGGTGCACCTCAATTTCCAAAAGAAAATAATGGCAGACAATCTTTGAAGGAAAGGTTATCACTATTGCAGAAATGTCTCTTTGACAGTGGAGAAAATGATGAAGATGATGATCCTAGTGATCCTTTAAGGGCACCATCTTCTATGGGGTAGAAACTAATATTAAATGATAGGGCCCTTGACGATGAAAGTAATATTCTGCAAGAGTCATCTAATGATGGAGTCGATTTTAATATTCAAAATACAATGCTTACAGAGTCTTCATACCCACATAAGGTTGAGCAATTTCATAGTACAGGATCATCTAGAAGAATTCAAGGCATGTTAACTATTGGCGATTATCATTCAAATATAAGTGAAGTAAAAAAAACAGGAGTTGAAGGAAGCAGATTTAATTCAGATGACAACAAAAGTTTTAAACATTTGTGAATTTGACTATCAAATATGAATTAGCTAAAAAAAAAGGGTCCTTTTAGCTCACCTATAATGCCATTTAGTAAAGAAGATCTGCTTAATCAATTTCTAACTGTAGTGCCTAGAAAAGATCACTCGGATTATGATTCAAATTCCTGGTCAAGCTCTGCTAGTGAGAAAACTATCAAAAGTTCTATTCTAGATGTAAAACCCAAGATAATCAATAGTAGTTCTCGTGAAAAGTAGTTTTAGAGGCCAAAGGAATCTTAGATCGAGCAAGAGACTCTACTTTTGTGCTACGGGAGGAAGTGTCTGTACATTCAACTCAAGATGGCTTACTTTTGGAACCCACTTATGGTGGCACACAATACTTTTCAAAGAAACAAGAATATTCTAGGAAATATGACTCCTATCCTCCTATTAGCGTAGTGGAATTTGAACCTCTTCTAGTTGATCAGCATGTGGATGTATCTAATTGATTTTGTGGTTCTCTCATTTTAGTTTTAAATCATGTTCTAGTATGCTTTTAAAGAGAATTTAGGTGATGCTTATTTGCGATTCATGATGTTTTTTGAATTATGATTTAGGTTATTTGGCTTCCAATAACTCTTTTAGCTGGCATACATCGGATATGGAAATAATGTTTCAGCTATCCTCAATCCAAGAGTAGATATGTTTTTTCATATGCCTATATTTTCTTGTCGAGTTGAGGATCTCTTCATCTATTAATAATTCTGCAATAGCAGAAATTGAATTGAATGATGAATCATGATACTTTTTTTCATCTGTTGACAATTTTAGATCATTATGAAAGGGCATTATCAACTTTAGATAAAAGCCAAACTATCTAGTGACATTCTAAACCCAGCTCACATTCCAATTTCATCGTTGAAAAACTAACCCTTTGGACCTTCTTCAACCCCAGGATGCACTGATTTGACATCGAGGTGCCAAACGACTCCATAAATAAGCGCTCTTCAGAGTCATCATGTTCAAATGCTAGAATATTAATACATAGCCACTCGCCATTTAGTCTATCCAAGAGTTGAGTCAAACATGTTCTGATATTGATGTTCAAGGAAGAAAACAATGCAGTAACAAAATAATGCATTCAACTAATGAACAAATAAATTAACTTACAGAATAATAAGTTCTCTTTCTCTGAATCATTGACAAATAATAACTCTTTGCAAGAAAATAAGTGGGGAGACAATATGGCCAGGTCTCATAAAAAATGGCTAAATCCCAACAAAATTGTCTCAATGTATTACGAAAGTGTTGATGCCTCGAAAATCGCTGCAACAACAATGGGGATGACCACTCGGTCCGGACCTTAAAGCAGCTCCTTTTCCGTTTGGTGCGGTGGCTCCGACTGGTTTAACTAGGTCCAGTTACCTTCTCCCTATTGCTATTGGTTTATGATGTATCTTTACCTACCAATAGACAGGGATATCAGATCACTTCTTCTTGCTGATTAGGCAAGAGAATGACCCTTAAGCTGATTTGGGTTTAGCCAAGCCAGAACTAAAATTTTGCCTCTTTGAGGAGAGGACTTAAAAGAATGTAGAAATTACTCTAAATGCAAGCTTATTCTATAATGTAAGCAAAAGAAACTAATCTAAATCCTATCTTAATTAGGCATATATAGATCTAACCCAACTAAGAGCAAGATAATTAAAATATTGGGATTTAAACATGTCTTGTTTATAATGAATATCAAGTTAATGAAGTAGTTCAATTAACTGATATTATGGTTACCAAAAACTCATTCTATTGAGACCTTAAAACTGAAATAATAAACCAACAACATTCAGGAAGTAATTCACAAAATGTTATTGATTATCAAATCAGTAAATCCAATGATTGAATAATGATATGTGGAAATAGTTCATAACACATTACCATTCAATAAATTGGTTTTATAAGATAGATTTCAGAGTAAATAGTTACTCTGAAATGAGAAATTAATCCATAAAAAAAACAGAGATACATAATAACGAGATTGTGACAAATTACCCATATTAACAATAGTGCACAAACATGAATAAAATGACACATTCATATCACCATAAAATTAAAACTGATATCTGAAACAGTAGTATTAGAAATACCAATTTTATTGCATCCATTCCTCTGTCCTTGGTCTCCAACAGCCCTTTACATTGCTTGAATTGCTGCCTTTAAAACTAGAGCCACAATAGTGCAATCTTTGTTCTTCATGCATAATTCAATATACAAAGGGAAAATCCTCAATAATCCCCAAATCTGAGATTTTTCGCTCCTCTGTCCTACAACTCTAAATTCCAATTACAATAGTGCTTTTAAAAGCTCTAAAATTGCAGAGGAGAGCAGCCCCTTATTCCATTCTGCAATCTGTTATTTATAGTCTTTGTAAAAGAATGTTTAGAGAGGAGAGTTTGTTCAAGAGAATTCTGCTAAATCCACTTTTACTTGCTCCTAATTCTGATCTTCAATTGCTAGAGCCTTCTCATTGATTGAGATTCTTTTTCATATTTCTTCCATTGTTTTCCTCCAAAAGAAATCAAAATAATTTAAAATGCAATCAAAATATCATTTCTGGCAATTAAATCAAACCCAATCAAATTCTATTTAAATAAATAATTAAAAACAAAATATAAGCTACGTATTGATGCTTGGAATGATTTGATTGGCAAAGGATATCATTCAATGGATCTGCAATTAGAAGAGGCTTTGGACAAATGAAATTAAAAACAATGACTCAGAAAATTGATTTTGTTTCCAAAATTCGGAGCCTGATCTTCTGCCTGATTTTTTGTCCAATAAATGATCAAATCTGTTGGTGAAACCTCCTCCAAAATGTTCTCCTTGATTTTTTCTTTCCAATGAGCCGTCCTGAGCCTCATTTGGCCAAGTAGAACTCAAGTTATGAGCTTCCAAAGTTGATGGGCCAAATCTGATATAAATCTGGAAATTCTGTTGCTGGGCTAAAAATGAGCATTTGAATTAAAAATTAAATCCTGAATTAGAACTTTAATTAATTCTAAATTAATTGTTAATTATAAACTAACCTAATTATTAATAACCTATTTATTAATCTAACTAACTATTTATAAACAAATTAAATCTAATTAAAAACTAATTCTAAATAATATTTAAACTAAATTAAATTAATTAATTAA
>APFE030378347.1:66044-80480 GCA_000404065.3 Pinus taeda | reverse complement strand
TTTTTCTTATTTTGGTTTTATTCTAGTGAAATTTAGTTAAGTTGTGAAATTATTGAAACTACAACCACTTAAAAAATAAAATAAAAATAAAAATAAACTACAACCACTTGAATGTTATGGGTTTTCGAGATTAATAATTGATTTGGAAATTGGAGTAAATTTCTTAAATCCCGATAATTAATGATTTGGTCGCATAACCAAAAATGGAAAAATGTTAGTAAAAACTCGCTATGGGTTAGTATTTGAAATGAATGCATTATTGAACTAATTTATTTACAAAATGCAATATTGTACATTTTAAGCATTTTTGACCCATGCTACATAAATAATCAGATTTTCAAAGGAGTGCCATTTTCAAACCTGTTGACCAAATTAGGCGAAATAAGCGTCAATGGGAAGCTTATAAAAGTTTGATTTTATCAAAGCAACCAAAACAAGAATCCAAAGAAAACGAAAAATTAACAAAAGCGTAGCGCAATCAACTAAATAAAAATCCAAAAATGTGTTTAGCCAAAAATTTTTATAGAAAGGTTCCCCATTATTGATGTGTTTACTTCAACGATGGGGGACGTTGTGTTTTTTACCACAACAATGGCGACACACGGGAGAAGAACCAGTTATCTCTGTTTGATATGAATAAGATTTTCATAAAATTAAAGTAAAAATAATTAAGGAAGAAAAAATTATGCTTGAAATGCTTGACTAAGTTCATTAGTCTGAATAAAAGCAAGAATCATCTAACTGTAATTTTTCTTAAAATTCCTCATACACTAAAATATTTCAAAATTCTACATCAGTCCCTAATTACTTGTAGATATAAAGCAGAGGTCACTTTACAACTTAGCTTTTAAAATATACTCCTTTGTCATAGGTAGAGCCACTGCTGCCAGGAAACATTTATAGTTTCGACAGGGTTACCTTTTAATCATAAATGATTCATAATCCCATCTGTTTAAGAATTATTGATCTAGAGATAAATCCATTTGTATATGTTTATTTTCTTTGAATTTTATTTTTTATTTTTCTTAAAATCCATTGTCCTAGTTTGGTGGCCAGATAGTTGACAATGCCATTCACTGGTTATAATCGGACTGAACAAGCTGGCTCATGATGAGACCCCTTGTCTTATAATTGTTTGCAATCATAAGCCATTACCCTGGTTTGTTTAGCAGTGTTGGTAATGTCAGCGTATTTTTCCCCTATGATCATGGTAAGCAGGCTCATGATGAGACTTCTTATATTTTAAGTTTAGATATATTTCTGGATTATACTCTAGAAAAAGAAGACCTTTTAGGACAGGGAGAATCATTGACTCCTTAAGAGTTAAGAATGACAATTTCAGAGTTAAAGGTGCTTTGCTGTAAAGTGTCTTTACTTGGTTAAAATAACTTTTCTTGACTGATAATAGAACTCTGAAAGATCTTAATAAAATTTTGAAATCTTAAAATGATTACAATTTGATGAAAAAGAAATTTCTCTAGATTTTATGATACTTTTCCAACTTCTCTTGATTGGTAATCTCTTCCTTAAGTATGTTTACCTTTATAATAAGAAAATTAAACTCTTTTAAGAGATTTAAGAAAAAGCTAATAGGTAACTATTAACAATTTTTTCTCCATGAATGCTGACCATAGTTAGGTAACAAGAAGGCCTTTCATATAAATCATGGCAAAATCACCAAAATCAAAACTGAAAACAAAAAGAAAAGAATTCTTATGCTAAAGTGAGAAAAGAAATCAGCAAACGAAATTGAAATGAAGAAATGTGAAAAATGAAAGAAAATCCAAGTTTCAAAAGATAAACTCAAACAAGAATGCTTATACCAATGTCTCAACAATATGAAGAAAAAGAAAATAATCGTGTAATCAATCATTCTCATGTCGAGATTGGGTAAATCATACCTTGTAGGGTTGTGAGTGTTTTAGGCTTTTTGAATATCAGCGATGATAAAATTCAGCCACAATGAAAACCTTTCTGTCTTATATTATTCTTCTTGTTTCAAAGCATCATCTTAATCATTTTTTAAATAACAGGAATGCTTAAAGAAAAAAAAAACTAAAGGTTCAGAAATTCCCTGGTGTAGCTATTTCGATGAAGACCATCGCTGCTTCTTGAAATTAAGCCAGGAGAAGAGTATGGACTTCAAAAATATGATCTGGCGGAGGATTGGAAGCTTCAAATGGAGAACTGCAAAACAAATTTTTTATATCAGAAAAACAAAACTGAAACTAAAGTAACGAATTAATGAAAGTGGGTATATGAATCTTACCATTGGATAATTGCTTTTGATCTTACCTGAAAGGTATCAGTTTCTCCAAACTAGCTAACTTCTTATTAAAAACATGAAGAAGTCAAACTAACCAAAATCATATAACCCAAAATCATTATTTATTTTACTTACACTAGAGTAAGCAGTAAATGTAAAAATGGAATGCTTAGTGCTCAAGGGAGTTGAAATTAAAACAAATGCATCAAAAATGAGAATGAGAATTTGCAATAATCACTGTTTCTCAAAATATTATAATTTTCATATAAATTCCATGATTTTATAAATTATCCAGAATCAAGACCAAGTCCAAGATAATAAAATTTAAATATGAAGATAGAGAGGTCTTGAATTCCATTCTTGATTATGGAATTATATATTTAAAACTGAAATGTGTGAGAAATCAAAACGGTTTAAATATGCTGCAAATTGTTAATTAACTGCTTTCTTACCATAGTGGTTACCCAAGCTCGCTTTTTAAAATAACACATCGCTGTATCGGATGATTCACATAACATGTTTCTTCACCATGCTTTAATTTTAATTTGCAAGACTTCACTTTTGTTGCTATGCCATATATCGATTAAAAGTTAATGGCTCAAAGGCATGCATTGGAAGCTATCGCATTAGAGATTGCAATGGAAAATTGTCGATAAGAACATGTGCAATCAAATGAAGTGATCGCATCATTAAATAAATATTATATCGGGGATCGGAAAATATTTACATTGTGCTTCCCGTATCGCAAAATGCATATCGTAGATTCAGAGAAGTGATGTGAGCATAAAAATGTGATGAAATGATTACATTATCGGCGATGCGATGGATGACGTAGCTAATCGGCAATTGGCAAACTTTGGGTACCCGATGTAACACAATATATTTTTTGCGATGCCGATATGCGATGAAGAGCGGACCCAATAACATTTTATGATGGGATTTCAGTAACATATCGGATCCGAGACATCGGCCCTTTTAAAGTTCTGCTCCTACCATTATTGCGATTAAACGGACGCGATATGTCTTATGAATTTGCTTTGAATTTCATATCGGGTCCGGAATGATGTGGTCATTGCAATATCGGTAAAGTCGATTATCAGAGATCGGCGATTCACGATAATGGAAGTATACTTCAACTGCAAAGCTCCGATATGAGAAATGCAATATGGCATATGAGTAAGATAATACATCGAATGTATTTTTATGAATAATTTGTTATCAAAAGAAATGCTAAGAACTACTTCCGATGAAATCTTATGATGTGAATGGTCTTATGATATTCCTTGAAATTTCAATTGGGTTTTCTAAGTGAATAAAAGCAAAGTTAAAGAATATGCTTAAATTCTAATGAATCATAAATAAAATTTCCCTGAGCCTGTTGCAAATTTGAAATGGGTTTACTGCTTACTTTATGTTTTTGAAAATAAATAAAACCTGCAAATAAAACAGAACACAAATAAAAAATAAACTAAGGAAAAGATGAACTAATAATGGATGAGAATAAAGTTGTAAATGCGTACCTGAAAGGAATTCGTCTGTAAATTTTTCCTCATAAATCTTCAATTATTCCTTTGATTAAAATCATCTCATTATTTATTCTAAATCTAAGTGTGCAATCAGCCTGAATGAAATCAATCATTCATATTCATAAAACAGAAAATTTACCAGAAATAAATATAAAAATAGACTCTCCTTTTGAATCGAAACAACAATTTATTATCTCTGCTTATTCTGAATAACTTGAGAAGAATCCGTATTGTTATAGCGACTATTCAATAATGTCTTTAGTGAATGAATATGATGCATATTGCAGCATCAAATAATAAACTAAAGATTAGAATGGGATAAAGCCACTAATTGTAGAAAAATATCAAAATAGATTTGCATGTGTGCACTCAGCAAAATTGACATCCTTAATGTCAGCTTTAGCAAATTCCGAGGAAGATAATATGAAATTCATATGATTATCGTGAAAGGTTAGACTGACTAATAATGATTGAATTAGAATTAAGTTTATCATAGACAGTCATACATTTCATAGGATAATGGGATCATGAAGCTTTTATATCCTCAAATCCTTACCATATAAATTTAAAAAGAAAATCCTAGAAGGAAATCCTAAATGAAGAAAAGTGTCTTTGAGGTGATTGATGCCAACTGCAACTTTAATTAAATTTAGCCAAGACATTATTCAAAATAGGCAGAGTAGAGGTATTGCTGCAAGAAATTTAAAAAGGAAAACAATAATTAAAACTTTCTGATAAGGAGAAAATGATTTCACTGAACATGTATGAAAATGGTTGATTGCTTTGTTTTATTTTTTTAATCTACAGAAATATTAAAAATAAATTAACTACATAAAACAGACTAACTAAACTAATTCTACTCCTATTCTAACCATATACATGAAAATGACTAGGTATAGTCATATTTCCAGTGTAACCATTCTCTCATTTTTATTCCCGCATGTATGTACAATTCAAATGTTAGTAATAAAAATACAAATCTAATTGAACTAAGGAAATTAAATATGAAATCAGAATGTACAGTTATTGTTAGGAACTTAATTAAAATCTCTTTCTCCTGAAATTTCCTTTCCAATTGACTATCAATTGCATCACAAAAATCTGGATGGATTTCCATTAATGATTGGGAAACGTTCAAAAGAGGAGATGACAGGCCGAATTGTAGATATGAGTTTTCAAATTCAAAGGCCTGGAAAAAATTGTTAGTGTTATGTACAAATGTTAAGCTATTGACAATCTCTTTTGAGGGAAAAATTTCCAAATATTTTTCAAATGAATTAATGAAAAATGAATGGAAATCTTTCAAATGAAATGAAAAATTATTGATTAAATTGGATTGCTGGAAGATTTCTAAAAATACATTCTTTTGTTGATATTGCCTTTGAGAAGATAGAAACTTTTGATAAAATATTAGCATCGATTGAAATTGAAATTGAAATAGCTTTTGATGCTCCTGATTATAATATAAAACTTCAATTTTCCAACGGGGCAATGTATCAATTGAATGTTTGATAGTAAGGTGTTCAATATGCCAACGAAAAGTGTGAAAATTTTGCAAAATAAAATCAAAAAATAAATCTAAATTTAAACAAAAATAACTGTGAAAGAAAAACTAGAATGAAATAACTATTTGTACAACTAATGTTACAACACAATTGGGATTGTTTTGAAATAATTTCTCTTTCACAAGGATTGGCTAGAATTATGAAATTTGGATAATTTCGAATTCCAATTTGTGAAATATAAAATGAATTATGATTACGAGTAGGAATGAGAGCTTCATCATGGTATGAATCATAAATTGGAATGTTTTCTTGAATGATGAAATCATGAAGATAATTTGTTGTTCTAAAATGAGGATTGGTTGGAATAATTTCTAAATTGAAGCGTTCCCCATTCTCAGATGGTATCCGAGATTTATCATGAGGATTCTCTTGAAAGGAGTAGAAATCAACATCCTCAATGTCAGAGTAATTATCATAAATGACTTCACAATATTCTCTACAATTCCCTTCGATCTCATCCAATATATCCAAACAAGGCGGAACAAGAATTTCATGTTCATTAGTGACAAAAGAATGATCAATTATTCTTTATTTATCTTGATAAAAATTTATTGGTAATTCATTTAAATCATCCTCTTTAATTTCTGAAATATCATTAATACTAAGAGGGGAAAAAGTACCATCATTAAAAATATCAGGATAAAGGGAAAAATGTGAACCTGAAACAATGTATTTAAAACTCTCTGTTTGAGAACTCTTGTGTATTATGCTCATTGTAAATTTCAGATTCTAAATCATTCCTTTGTGTGTTCATGCTTTCTTGAAGAAGGCTGCTTTGCTGCTCTGATTTTGGCATTTGCTCATCATGGAAAAATTCAGAAATTTGTACAGTAGTTTGCATTTTATTTACTTTGATTGCTGCTTGTACTTGTTGATTTGCGATCTGATTTTCTAAATTGACCGCAGAGTAATTTTCAAATTCCAAGGCAGCTCTTTCTCCAAAATTGTTGTTGTTGTCTTCTTGCATGTGATTAGAAATATCTTCTAAGCTTTGTGAAACCACTTCATCACAATTTATTTGCACATCCAAATTGGGATTCTCATTTATATCGGAAGGGGATGGAACAAAGCTTGAATTAATTTCATATGGATTGGGAATGGTTTGAAGAGAACAAATATATTCAAACCAATTTAATGATTCTTTTTCCGTAGGTTTATCTTCGACTTTAAATCTTAAGCAATTCAAATGAAATCGAATATTAAAATCATTAACGGACTCATCTTCAAACCTTCGTAGATATTCAATTTCCTCACATACCTGTTCATAATCATAGCCGTCAAATTTACATATGAAAATTGTAACAAATTGATCCTAGTTGTGGATTGAAGCAACCGGAAGAGTTCTACACCAGTTTCTGGCTTTTGCCACGAATGTGAGAGTAAAAATTCTGCATAAAATGCCTTCATCAATTCCTTCAAAATCATATTTTCAAACGTTTTGAATAAATTGAAGGACATGATTAAAAGCAGAAGAATTTCTCTTACCATTGAATTTTACCTGAGACAAGAGTCTTACCACTTCAGGTGGGGTATTGGAGGATGCACGTCCATGGATACAACTCCAAATTGGAAGTTTAAGAGGAGCCGTCATAATAAATAAAATGTTAAATTGAAGACTCCAATAGACAAAAATCTCAGGCCCTCCTTCTAGCGCCAAAAATGTTGATGCCTCGAAAATCGCTGTAACAACAATGGGGATGACCACCCGGTCCGGACTTTAAAGCAGCTCATTTTCCATTTGGTGTGGTGGCTCCGACTGGTTTAACTAGGTCCAGTTACCTTCTCCCTATTGCTATTGGTTTATGATGTATCTTTACCTACCAATAGACAGGGATATCAGATCACTTCTTCTTTCTGATCAGGCAAGAGAATGACCCTTAAGTTGATTTGGGTTCAGCCAAGGCACAACTAAAATTTTGCCTCTTTGAGGAGAGGACTTAAAAGAATGTAGAAATTACTCTAAATGCAAGCTTATTCTATAATGTAAGCAAAAGAAACTAATCTAAATCCTATCTTAATTAGGCAGATATAGATCTAACCCAACTAAGAGCAAGATAATTAAAATATTGGGATTTAAACATGTCTTGTTTATAATGAATATCAAGTTAATGAAGTAGTTCAATTAACTGATATTATGGTTACCAAAACACATCCTATTGAGACCTCTAAACTGAAATAATAAACCAACAACATTCAGGAAGTAGTTCACAAAAATGTTATTAATTATCAAATCAGTAAATCCAATAATTAAATAATGACATGTGGCAATAGTTCACAACACATTACCATTCAATCAATCAGTTTTATAAGACAGATTTATGAGTAAATAGTTACTCAGAAATCAGATTTTCTATTCATAAGAACAGAGATACCTAATAACAATATTGAGAGAAATTACCCATGTTGACAATAGTGCACAAACATGAATAAAATGAGACATTCATGTTACCATAAAAATGAAACTGATATTTGAAACAGTAGTATTAGAAATACCAATTTATTGCATCCATTTCTCTGTCCTTGGTCTCCAACAGCTCTTTACATTGCTTGAACTTCTACTTTCAAAGCTAAAGCCACAATAGCGCAAGCTTTGTACTTCATGCATAATTCAATATACAAAGGGAAAATCCTCAATAATCCCCAGATCTGAGATTTTCCCTTCTCCCTCCTACAACTCTAAATTCCAATTACAATAGTGTTTTTAGAAGTCTAAAATTGTAGAGGAGAGCAGCCCTAATTACATTCTGCAATCTATTATTTATACTATTTGCAAAGGAATTTTGGAGAGGAATGTTTGTTGAAGAGAAATATGCCAAATACAATTTTATTTATTCAAAATTCCAACCTTTAATTGCTGGAGCCTTCTCATTGATTGAAATCCTTTTCTCCATATTTCTTCCACTGTTTTTCTACAAAAAGAAATCAAAATAAATTAAGATGCAACAATAAAATCAAAATATTATTTCTAGCATTTAAAATAAATCCAATCGAATTCAATTAAATAAATAATTGAAAATAGAATGTAAGCTTTTTATTGGTACAAAGGATGATTCGAATGGCGAAGGATATGATTAACCAATGGATCTACAATTATAAGAGGTTTTGGACAAATGAAAATGAAGAAAATAACTCAGAAAATTAATTTTGTTTTCAAAATTCGGAGCTTGATCTTCTGCCTCATTTTTGACCCAATAAATGATTAAATCTGTTAGTGAAGCCTCCTCAAAGATGTTCTCCTTGATTTTCTCTTTCCAATGAGCCGTCCTGGGCCTCATTTGGCCAAGTATAATTCAATCTATGAGCCTCCAAAGTTGAGTGATCAAATCTGATGTAAATCTAGAAATTCTGTTGCTAGGCTAGAAAGAGAATTTCAATTAAAATTTTGATCATAAATTAGCATTCTAATTATCTAATAATTAATTCTATTTTAATTGCTAATTATAAATTAAACTAATTATTAGTAAACTATTTATTAATTAGATATCTAACTAACTACTAACTAATATAATTAACAATTAATCTAATTATTAATATAATTATTATTTAATAACAATTAATCTAAATAATAATAAATTTTAAAAAAATTAATTTAATAAATTTATATATTAATTAAATGAATTAATATAAAATTTAATAATTATAAAATATTAATTTTAAATATTAAATATTATTTATAATATTATATTAATACTACCCCATTAGTCCATTTCCTTTTAACTCATTCATACGAATGAGTTTAAAACTTAAAAACGAATGGAGTAATAAAACTTAGGTTAATGCACTTGAGTCCCTTTGTATCGGCGAATCGGGAGGATATGGCCATCGGGGTTTTTAAACTTTGGCACATGAAATTCCTGATGCGATATGCTTATTCCCTTTTGTCTTAAGCTTTTCGGCGATCGGGGATCGGAGGTATAGTGTGTATCGGGGTTTTTAAAATATGTCATAAAACTTCCGATGCGATCTCCCGATTGCGAAATAAGTTTTATATATTAAATTTTAATTAAATTAAATTATTATATATTATTTTAATTAATATTTAATATTATTTTTCTTATTTTGTTTTATTCTAATGAAATTTAGTTAAGTTGTGAAATTATTGAAACTACAGCCACTTAAAAAAAAAAAAAAAAAAAAAAACTAATACAGCCACTTGAATGTTATGGGTTTTCGAGATTAATAATTGATTTGGAAATTGGAGTAAATTTCTTAAATACCGATAATTAATGATTTGGCCGCATAACTAAAAATGGAAAAATGTTAGTAAAAACTCGCTATGGGTTAGTATTTGAAATGAATCCATTATTGAACTAATTTATTTACAAAATGAAATATTGTACATTTTAAGCATTTTTGACCCATGCTACATAAATAATCAGATTTTCAAAGGAGTGCCATTTTCAAACCTGTTGACCAAATGAAGCGAAACAAGCGTCAGTGGGAAGCTTATAAAAAATTGATTTTATCAAATCAATCAAAACAAGAATCCAAAGAAAACGAAAAATTAACAAAAGCGTAGCGCAATCAACTAAATAAAAATCCAAAAAGGTGTTTAGCCAATTTTTTTTATAGAAAGGGTCCCCATTATTGATGTGTTCACTTCAACAATGGGGGGGGTTGTGTTTTTTGAATTATTATTTAGGCTATTTGGCTTCCAATAACTCTTTTAGCTGGCATGCGTCGCATATGGAAATAATGTTTCAGCTATCCTCAATCCAAGACTAGATATGTTTTTTCATATGCCTATATTTTCTTGTCGAGTTGAGGATCTCTTCACTTAGTAATAATTCTGCAATAGCAGAAATTGAATTGAATGATGAATCATGATACTTTTTTTCATCTGTTGACAATTTTAGATCATTGTGAAAGGGCATTATCAACTTTAGATAAAAGCCAAACTATCTGGTGACATTCTAAACCCAACTCACATTCCAATTTCATCGTTGAAAAACTAACCCTTCGGACCTTCTTCAACCCTAGGATGCACTGATTTGACATCGAGGTGCCAAACAACTCCATAAATAAGTGCTCTTCAGAGTCATCATGTTCAAATGCTAGAATATTAATACAAAGCCACTCGCCATTTAGTCTATCCAAGAGTTGAGTCAAACATGTTTTGATATTGATGTTCAAGGAAGAAAACAATGCAGTAACAGAATACTGCATTCAACTAACGAACAAATAAGTTAACTTACAGAATAATAAGTTCTCTTTCTCTGAATCATTGACAAATAATAACTCTTTGCATGAAAATAAGTGGGGAGACAATATGGCGAGGTCTCATCAACAATGGCTAAATCCCAACAAAATTTCCTCAATGTATTAGGAAAGTCAAATCACTAACATAGAAATCATTAAAAGAATCTAAATTGTTAGGGAATGTTACTTCAAATCAAACATCGGGACATTTACACAATGACTATAGTAGCAGTACCAACAGTTACTTGAATTTACCCAAATGACCCATCTCCCCCAAATTTCGACCATAGGACCAACAACAAATAATTTGAGTCATAGCAACTAACATTTACCTTATACTAGGAGTCCTGGAAATGCAAGTTGTGATGCTCTGATAATGAAACATATGAAACACCACTACTACTGATTGCTAGTTCATCGTAACAGTCAACAATATACCAAGATTGCAACTATGATGCCTTGGCGGGTCATGCAAGGCACTAATGTTAACATTTTAATTCAACGTAATACAATATAATCGGATGGCTAATCAAACCTCTAACAGAATCCAATAACAAAGGGTAGCGGTTACTTCCTGACCACCATATTA
This sequence comes from Pinus taeda, assembly GCA_000404065.3. Classification (NCBI taxonomy): domain Eukaryota; kingdom Viridiplantae; phylum Streptophyta; class Pinopsida; order Pinales; family Pinaceae; genus Pinus; species Pinus taeda. Next base: position 69,335 of record APFE030378347.1, on the reverse strand, counting down.
AGATAAGTAGTATATGAACAATGATGTGTATGCTGACTGATATGATCAATACTTACTAAAATTTAGGTTTAACAATGGAGCAAGTGGGAACCCCTGGGAATCCATAATACTTGTAGAAATGCATGCTGCATACTAAAGTATAAAAGAAGAACAGTTAAACAACCAACCTCTACATGGTTATGGCCTACCTTTCATGTGGAGGTGAAGTAATGTATTGTTATCACCAATCCGCTCCTTTTGTGGGGTAACAATATAGAGACAATTTTGGGTCATAGAAACACTATGAGCAAGTCATAAAGGGTGAATGTGGGTACCCAATAATGATAGAGTTGTCTTTGAGCAATCTCAAAATTAGTTTTAAAACCCAAAAAGCTTAAATCTTCAAGGACAGTTAATTTCTACTATTCAAAACAGAAGAACACCAACAAATCCTCCACAATGGATTGACCCCTCAAGACTAGCTCTTTATTGGAAAAGGGTTGATCTGAAATTTATTAGGTTGAAGGAGATGAGGGGGAAAGGAAGGTAAGTACACACCTGATATCAGCACAACCCTTGAAGACCTATCTGGTTATATTGTCATGGACCCAACTCTTTGCAGCTACTTTGGACTTGCTTAGGGTGTGCAACATCTCATTTGGAACACCCACCATGACATGTATCCTGCTACCAGTGAGAGTTTACACTACTTTGGGGTCTATATAAAATATCTTCACTTTACTGATATTGTTGGCCTTCAGCATATTCACAACAATAGGTGGAGATAATCTATGTGAGGACAAGGTCCCCCAGTTCACTCCCTCGTCACCAGTTTCTACTACTGTTACTATTGTCAGCAGCATAAAAAGCAAAGATAACCATAAGAAAACTAAGAATCTGGACACCAAGATTATACATGATCCCATATCTAGGCTACTATAGAAAACTATATTTGGATGAATGGAATGGAACTAAAAGGAATCACATGCTAAAAATGAAAGAGAAAAACTTTACAATCTGTCATGGGACATGGTGAAAAATTTTCTGCCATGATTCGACTCAGGGCACTGCATAATGCATCTACCCAGGCTAGGCCACTAAGTAGGCTTCAATCTCTAAACATTGATTTATAGCACTGAGAAATTAGTGTCCCTGCAAAGAAGACTTTCTACCTTCCCCTTTCAATCAACAGATTATTCTGGTTTCATTGTCCACTCGTTGTCTATGGAAGGGAACAATATGTGAACGTGCTTATCTCTTCCACATAAAATACCATGGGAATTCTAACAATCCTTTGGGAAGGTTCTTAAGGGATGATTTATTTGAGCAGAGTTATTGGTGTCATTCTTATGATGCACCAACAGAAAATCACGTGCATTGCTATACTCGTAAGAGAGGTAGCCTCACAATATATGTCAAATGTCTCATTGAGATCCTTTTACTAGGTGAAGGGGAGGGAAAAAAATATGGATGTGGAATCTATGTCTAAAATGCGTAAGAAAATGTAAAGCTCCCCAGCTAACTCGAAGAGTAGTTATGTCAGATGCTGCATGGGGTTTATCCTTCGTAAAATTTCTGTAGCTCAGTTTCTCCAACCATGTTGTCGCAAGTAGAGTGGCCAGATGTGGCCATTTCTTACATAGAGACTGCATTTTCTTTTATGGGTTTGGAAAAAATGGTAGCATGCTTCCACTATTCTTCTATACATGTCCATTTTGTGCATTTTCCACCTCCAAAATTAGAATTTAATGATCCAACCAACAAGATTGCCTCAGAAATTAGACAGCAGTGGTTCGGAGAAAAAAAGAAGAAGGAATAAATAGAATGACATAGAACTAATCTGGGCTTCTACCTGCAAACACCAATTTTTCTCCGTTGATGTCAATTATCCCTCGAAAACCAAAAACCTTTGTGGTTTTCTAAGGGAGAATCTCTAGATTTATATGCTTGCAGGCTTTTGAAGCCAGAAAATAGCAACAACCAAAAAGAAAACTATGGAAATGGAGTAGGAGGAGGAGACCAATCCAAATGAAAAAAAATATGAAAAAGGTAGCCTTGGGCTTGACTAAAACAATCGAAAAGACACAGGAAAAGGCATTGACACATTGTGAGTAAAGGAGGATTAGGACCAATACGGTATGGTAGCTACAATTTTAATAAAGCTAAGATGTTGATAGGGGCTGAGTTGATTGGTAAATCAAGGTGTTGTTATTTGCTCCACCACGGTTCAAATCACCCCAGTAGCATGTTTCCCTTTGTGAGCTAGTGCACCTATGTAACCAGACCTGCTATTGTGGTTGGGTTAAGGTGCAGGCCCCAAGCAGATGAAAAAATAGATACCCCTGCTCATGGCTGCTTAGATGAAGGAGGGCCACTGTTAGGCCTCAGATTTGAAACTTTCTCTGATACCATGTGTGAGGCTCCATGCTAGGGTCCTCTACCAGATTTATATTCTCTAGTTTCAAATGAAATAAAAGGGAAATAATTTATTTTTTGACAAGACATTCAAACGATGATAATTTACCATTTAAAATCTAATTCCTACAATTTAAATAGTGAACATTTCATTTCAAGCACTTACATGAGCAATCTATGCATAGAGGAATACCTGTACCAATAGCTTGGTGGAGATTCCTTCAGCTGGTGCTCTTGCTAGAATGATCCTCTTGACTACCGACAGATGTAGTGTGTCCAAGATGAGTAATATTCCCCTCCTCTCTCTCAAACAATTCCTGTAAAACCATAGCCATACCAAAACCAAAAGCAAGACCCAACATCCCCCTTCCTCCCCTCATCCTTCCCCTTTTATGCACCCTTCTCTTCTCCACCTCAATCACCTCTCATTATTGTCATAAATTCTCCCTCGTCTTTAAATTTGACTTCACTTCTCCCAAGTAAACATGAGAGGACATTTGGGAATGTGATATGAATATAAAATTGGGTAATTAATTGGAAAGGGCCATGTCTTCTCCCAAGTAAATATTTTGGGGAAGACAAATGAATATGTAAACTAGTAATTAATTGGAGAGGGCCGTGTATTCTCCCAAGTAAATGGGAGAGGACATTTTGGGGATGAGTGATGAATATATAAATTGGTAATTAATTGGAGAGGAACATGTCTTCTCCCAAGTAAATCTGAGAGGACATTTTGGGGATAAGAGATGAATATATAAATTGGTAATTAATTGGATAGCACCATGTCTTCTCCCAAGTAAATCTGAGAGGACATTTTGGGAATGAGGTATGAATATATAGAATTTGGTAATTAATTAGAGAGGACTATGTCTTCTCAAAATTTAAAAATTTGGGGAG